>WAAB01025590.1:20738-74998 GCA_013389865.1 Piaya cayana | reverse complement strand
GGTGTAGCCACGGTGACTGAGGAAAAATTTAAGCAATTATCTGTCCTGCCTGGGCTCTCAGAAGACCCTTTTGTTGTGGGATTGTTGCAAGTCAAAGACCAGCAAGTGCCAACAGCCACTACAGCGATACACAGACGACAGTACAGGACGAATCGAGTGCTACAGACTAGGAGAAGCCTGGCTGGAAAGCTGCTTGGAGGAGAAGGACCTGGGGGTGTTGGTTGACAGTTGACTGAACACTAGCCAGCAGTGGACCAGGTGGCCAAGAAGGCCAATGGCATCTTGGCTTGTATCAGAAACAGTGTGACCAGCAGGTCCAGGGAGGTTCTTCTCCCTCTCAAATCAGCACTGGTGAGGCCGCTCCTTGAATCAGTTGTGGGCCCCTCACTACAAGAAGGATGTTGAGGCTCTGGAGCGAGTCCAGAGAAGAGCAATGAAGCTGGTGAAAGGGGCTGGAGAACAGGCCTTATGAAGAGCGGCTGAGAGAGCTGGGATTGTTTAGCCTGGAGGAGGCTGAGAGGAGAGCTTATTCCTCTCTACAACTACCTGAAAGGTGGTCGTGGAGGGGCGGGAGCTGGCCTCTTGTCCCAAGTTACAGGGGACAGGACAAGAGGGAATGGCCTCAAGCTCAGGTTCAGGCTGAGCATTAGGAAAAAAAAAATTTTCACGGAAAGGGTCATTGGGCACTGGAAAGGCTGCCCAGGGAGGTGGTTGAGTCACCTTCCCTGTAGGTGTTTAAGGCACAGGTGGACAAGGTGCTGAGGTTCATGGTTTAGTGTTTGCTAGGAATGGTTGGACTCGATGATCTAATGGGTCTTTTCCAACCTAGTGATTCTGTGATTTTGAGGCCATTTCCTGTTGTTCTATGATGTGGTACTTGACTGAAGAGACCAGGACCTATCATGCTGCAACCTCCTTTCAGGCAGTTGTAGAGGGTGATAAGGGCTCCTCTTTCCTTCCCAACGCTAAACAGTGGCAGTTCCTCAGCTGCTCTTTGTATCACTTGTGCTCCAAACCCTTCACCAGCTTTGTTGGACACACTGCAGTACCTCAGTGTCTTATTCTGAGAGCCTAGAACTGAGCACAAAATTCAAGGTGTGGCTTCTCCAGCACTGAGTACAGAGGAACAACCATTTCCATACTCCTGCTGGCCACACTGTTTCTGATAGAAACCAGGATTCTATTGGCTTCTTTGCCACCTGAACACACTGCTGGATCATGTTCAGCCAGCTGCTGACAAACACCTGCAGGTCCTTTTCTGCCAGGCAGACTTTCAGCCACTCTTCCCCATGTCTATAGCATTGCATAGGGTTGTTGTGACCAAACTGCAAAGCCTGACACTTGGCCTTCTTGAATCTCATAAGATATAACTTGGCCCATCAATCCAGCCTGTCCAGATCCCTCTGGAGAGCCTTCTTAGCCTCAAGCATATCCTCACCGCCACCCAGTTTTGTGTCATCTGCAAACTCTCCGAGGGAGCTCTTAATCCCCTCACCCAGTTCATTGATTAAGGTATTAAACAAGACTGGCCCAAAAAATGAGGCTGTGGAACACCGCTTGTGAGTGGCCACCAACTGATTTATGCTGCAAAGCAGCTGTTGTGTTTGTTCTGGTTTTTATTTACAGGTGACGGATCCATGTTAAGCAGTTAGATCTGCTACCTTGTATTACTACTATTTTTTACGAGTGTTAAACCACATAAGTGTGGTTTAATGGAGTTAATTTTATCCCTTGGCAGCCTATGTGGTGCCTGTGTTTTGGGGTTGTGACCAAAACAGTGTTGATAACACACTGATGTTTTAGCTGCTGTGTAGCAGTGCTTGCACCTTGTCAAGGTGTTTTTCTGTTTCTCACTGCCCTGGTCGTGAGCAGACTGGAGGTGAACAGGAAGCTGGTACAGAGATCAGCAGAGACAGCTGACCACAGGGCCACCCCCATACCACGTGGCACTGTGCTCAGCAATAAAAGCTGGGGGGCTTCTGGAGTTAAAATGTTCGTCTTCCCAACTAACCATTATGTTTGATAAAGCCCTTCCTTCTGGAAAGCAGCTAAACACTTTGCCTGCCAATGGGACATAGTGAGTGAATTCCTTATTTTGCTTTGCTTGCAGCTGTGGCTTTTGCTTTTCCTATAAACTGTTGTTATCACAACTTGTGAGTTTTCTCACTTTTAGTCTTCCATTCTTCTTCACTCACTGGGAGTAGAAAGTGAGCGAGCAGCTGTGCCAAGCCCCTTGGGTTTTTTTCAGGTTTGTGCATAAGTTATGATTAGATGTAAATAAACTTTTCTTTTAAATTACTAGTTGTACTGTTGCGTGCTCCAGGAGGCTGTGCTGCAACTCTGATGCATCTCAATTGTTATCCTTAGAGGATAATGCAATATAGAAGAATTGGAAGCATGTGGGGATTGCGGGATATACAGGAGAAGGATCAAGAATATTAACATAAGTGAGAGGATGAAAACGAGTGTGCACAATTAGTACCTATAAAACAATAAAGTGATATCTGTTCTCCTGGAAGTATAAATACACTTTGCATTGTTAGGCTTTCAAGGAGGCAACCAAGCAGTTAAGAGGTTGCACATGGCTTTTCCTATTTGTAAGTTACGGATATTTGTAACATCTATTTTATATACACAAATATTTTTGAGTAAAAAAATGTTTAGACCTGTGTGTTTTGACCTTGAAAAGCTTAGCGTGTTTCACGTCTTAAAATAGAAGACTTCACACGCTGCATGTTTATGTTTTGGATAGAACTACATTGAGTATTGAGTTAGCGTGGATTTGCACAAGTGTTAAACTCTGTGTGTGGTTAAATCCATCAAACAGCTATAAGCAGGTAATTGGGTTTGCATGTTTTTAGTGCATATCAGTGCAGCTCTCCACAGGGATTAATAAACTGTATTTCCAGGAGCTGAGATCTCCTTGCCTGACATACTTTATGCAAGGTAACTAAGGGTGGTATGGGCCAAGCATACTTTTGTGTGNTGGAGCAAGACTCCAAGAAAAAACAATGAGAAAACAGACCTCCGCGCCACCGAAGGAGTACACACAGCCCAAAACTCCCACACAAAGGCTCTCTGGCTCCAGAGGCGAGAGAGAGAAAAAATGAGAGAAGAAAAGAGAGAGAGAGAAAGAGAGAGAAGCAAGCAGCAAGCAAGGAAGCAGCAAGCAAGCAAGCAAAGCCGCAAGCAGGAAACCGGAAGGAGGAAGCAGGAAACAGGAAGCAGGAAGAAGCGCGTGAGAGCCGGAAGAGGAAGGGAAAACGCAGTATCTGACTTTGTAATCTTACGTAGAAAAATTACACGGAATATCTGGGAGATGTAGTTCTTAAACCCATCACAGTATGTTAATGCCGATAAGCAGAAGCCTTCTTTCAATCAAGATACCTTCTTGTAATATCCTTTTAGTCAGATATGTATTTACCAACACCTACGAAAGATAACTAAGTGTTGAGAATTTGTAAGGGGCACAGTAATTTCTCATCCTTTTTCCATCTTTAGTCAGTGATTTCCTGGGCAGATAACCCAGCGGAGGCACAGGCTCGCTTCTCTTCCTCCTAGCCTCTCCACGAATGTCTGTGTGTCCTCTTGTTGTTGCCCTAGCTTTGATGTATATTAAAACCTGCAAACCAGTTGAATTCATTGAAATGTCAGAAAACCTTCCATTTTCTCCTGCTTCGGTTAGTTTCTTCCATGTTTTTTCACTTGCTTCAGGTCATGTACGTTATTCAGCAGGTTGTAGTGCTGGTATAATGCAGGAGCAGCATAGGACAGGGGAGTAAGAGCATCCCTAGTTTTGGTGGCAGTCATCTGTTATGGCTGATAAAGCCACCTCATGAGTTCCCATTTTTAGAGTATTCTCTCATTAAGGGGGTAGCTAGCTAAAGCAATTAATTATTTCATACTTCTAAAATCCTGCTGCTTGGCAGCTCTTGGAACTAATTTGGGTGTTTCAGTAGCCAGTTGTTTGTAAAGTAGTCAGCCGAAAAATTCTTCCATGTTTGCTGGGAAAAAAATTGCTTTGTGGACAGAAATTATTTGCAGCTTCTCGAATTCTTTTGCTGTTTGGCTTGAGCATTCAGAAGAAATAAAATAGTGGGCAAGTATTGTTATAAAGCAAAACTAGACTCTAGTTTTAGAGTTTTAGAAATTGCAAGTAATCATTCACCCTGGTGGCTTTGGGCACAAATAAATGTCTTCTGTCAAAACTCAAGTTTAAACTGTAGCACCTGTTTGTTTTCCTTGGTTGTAATCATTCAGGGATGTTGGAGTCCAGGGATACTTGGCTGTTACAGTCCGACATAATTTTCTTTTTCCTTTTCTGTCTTTCTTTCAGATGCTTTACATGCATATTTTGGGATCTGTGGTTTGTCATTAATTGGAGAACCTGGTATTTGCGAAGTTCATCCTGCCCTGAATGTAAGCCTAAGAACCTCAGAGCACCTTCAGCACCTTCATCAGATCTGGAAAACAAGGACTCTAAACAGTGCTCAGACGACACAGACCTCTCTACATGACTGATTTAGACTTGAATTTAGTTCTGGTAGCATAATTGTAGCCCAAGGTTAAAAGCCATGTATAACCAATGTGCTCTTTTAAGTGCTGGAGTCATACAATCAGATCTGTGTTACTGGCATCACTTCAAAAGGGGATTACCTTCATAATGCAGATTATTCTGCATTGTGAAAAAAGGAAATATTTTGATTATATAGAAGTTTGTCACCACAGACTGTTAATGGCTCTGCAAATGGCTTTACTTCTAAAAAAATCCCTTGAGGCATTTGAACTTCCATTTTTATTTTATTTTTTTAAATTTGTGCATACTGTGTCAAAATATATAATGGGGAAAATATTTTAAAATCTGTTTACATATCATACAGTATAGCACAGAATGTTGGAGTTCTTTATGATGTTAATGTTTGACATATTTTTGGGTAGAGGATCTCCCATATTAAGTCTCAGTTAAAAGTTACCTTTTATTGTCTACTTTCAGAATCCATAAAGTTTGTTAAAAAAAAATACAAATAAAATTATTTTATTCAATATACTGGACCTCTAAAGTTGTAGTGGCTTTACTAAATGGATTTTGTAATTGTTCTGAGTAGCTTCTACACAGGTGCAGTGAGTCATTAGCCAGATGAAAAGTTTTCATCTGATATGTTCCCTTACATAGAATCATAGAATCACCAGTTTGGAAGAGACCCACTGGATCATTGAGTCCAACCATTCCCACCAATCTCTAAACCATGCCCCTCAGCCTCCACCAGGCTAAACAACCCCACAACTCTCAGCCACACCTCCTGTTCTCCAGCCCCTTCACCAGCTTCGTTGCTCTTCTCTGGACACGCTCCAGAGCCTCATGAAATTCAGGACCATGTTTCCTATTGATGTATGTCAACAAGAGATATTCAGTGCAGTCTTTTGGTAGAGTAGCTCTGTGCAAGGGCAGCTTTAGAACCTGTTTCCAAAGGCAAGTGACAGTATTTTACTGTTAGAGAGATGATGAACTTTCTCAGCTTATTTAGTAGGAGTGCCTTACTTCCTAAGCTTGAAAAGCTGCTCAGAATCAAAGTAAATAACTTTGCATCTGTTGCATTTGTGCCAGGTTTGTGGATTTCAGGCATGGAGTAGACACCAGGATATCTTTCTGTGTACCAGTCATTAAAGCATTGTTTTTTTCTAAAGGAGTACTAAACGCAGATAACTCAGGATCTCTGGTTCCAGACTAAGTGCACCATTTCTCACTGATTAGCCCAAACAGACAGGATACAGACACTTTCAGTCAGCAAAAAGAGCTTCAGATTCGAATAACAACGGTTCTGATTTCGCAGAACAGCGCAGGTGAGAAGGGTAGAGTAGTATTACCGCTGTCATGCATAGTCGAGATACAGTGGGCATCTTTAGGCTACTGGCACAAACCCAGTGTCCAAATCTGTAGCAATGTAGCTTTATATTTCAGAAGAGTTTAATAAGGTGTTCTAAGATTCTGCTGGGATATAGCCCAAATGTTGATGCTTTCTTACTTGCTTCATGAGGAATGATGTATTTTATTGTCTTGGGGCAAATACATACTTGCAAAATCCTAAACTATGGCTCCTGATTTTTTCTACCTGTCCAGGGTCTCTGTGAGGAACATCAGGATACAGAAACAGAAGGGGACAACAGTCGAAAATACACTGTGAATGAGTAGTTAATGTCTCAAGGCACATAATGCAAGAGTTCTCTGTTTCAAAAGGCAGTTAATATTTGCTTTTTCTGTATCCGTAAATTACCTTGGGTTGTTTATACAGAATTTACATTTCACATCTCCTTCAGCCCCACTTATTCTACAGTGTTTTTTAACAACCATCCCCTCCTCACTCCATGCCCCCCTGACTAAATAACAGCAACCTTTCAGGCTGAATGTTGACAGCAGACTTATCCTTCTCTAAAGGCTGTGGGAGGCCTATTTGTTTCCCATTAACTCCTGTAGTTTATTCTGGAGCCATCAAAATGTGTATGCCCTCAACCCATACTGAGTGTCTAATTACTTTAATTGGTTTGAAATTTTAATCTGTTTTAAGTTGACAAAAATCTGTGCTAGTAATTAACTCTGTATGTGTGATTTGCCATTCTGAATAGCCCAAGTGATGTCAAGCAAACATTGCACGTTGCTGTGTAGCAGGCATTTTGATTTTGACTGTCATTAATGCTAGATTGTGTTGCCTGTCCTACTTTTTTTGGATGTAATATCTTCTGACTAGAAAAATGTTAAATGATATATCAATGTACAATAGTTTCACAGATGAGGAGTCCATAACCTAAAATCTCTTCTTTAACAGGGATGTCCAAAGGCAGTTAAACTGTAAATTGGAACTGTGAAACTTAAATGTAGCTAGAGAAAGCAATCTTGTGTTGACTACCTAGCTGTAATAATTTTATGTGTGCCATGGCTTTACATTGGTGAGGCTGGACCTAAATGGGAAATTATATTAGATGCCTTTACCATGTACTTGAGGATGTAAAATACTTTTTGGGTATTGGACTTGCATTGTGTAGAGTGGCTATGCTGCCACAACGTTTTTGATATTCCAGCAATGGTGTCGTACAGCAGACCCACTCCCTAATTATTCCTGATTACCAAGAACATATTTAGATATCTAACAAATTTATATATCATATTTAGATGTCTAGATGATCTTTAAGGTCCCTTCAAACTGAAACTATTTTATGACTCTATAATGTTGATAAATTAATGCCTTATATAATCCTCAGCAGTGCTCAAAGCTTGCTCATGTTGGCTGGCAAATGTAAGCCAGCTGGGCCCCCCTACCTTATCTGAAGGGATACTGTTGTTTTACCTCCTTTTTCAGAAAAACTTAGAACTGGCTTGTTAAACAAAGGAAGTTAAATGTAACCTTTCAATAGGTATCTGAGGACTGAGGTGTTAAATACCGTCAGCAGGACTTTCACTGCAACTTGATTTGTACATCACAGTTGCAGTAATGGCATTTTGGAAGACTCTTGCCAAGTATGTTTGCATTTATAACCTTTAAATCTTGAGAAATTTTGTTCTAAATAGAACAAGGTGGCATTTGTGGAAAAAAAACCCTAACAAGTAAATTGAGTGTAAATTGACTGGTTGTTGCCAGTCTTTGGCTTTCAGTTTGATGTCTCCTTCTGTAGTGGGGAAGGAACAATGATGTCCAAATTCAGAGCCTTTGCGGACTGCCAGTCTCCTTGCGTTTTGCAAGAACCTTGCTGTTGTTACCCCTATAGAGATGTAAGACTTGCTGTTGGCACGTGAGAAGAAGAGAGACTCATAGGTAATCAGATCCAGTTGCTGCAACTAAAATATGAAATATATGTCAAATTCATGTGTTCAATAAGAATATTAGTTTGTTCAGGTTGGTGTTAGAAACTGGGTGTTCTGAAAGCCTCTTGTTTTGGTATTGCAAGTAGAGACCACTTAAGTTTTCCTCACTGTAGACAAGCATAGGGTGAAAGAGAAGGAAGTCTTACCATCTTTGTACTAAGTGATTATTCCACTAAGTGTTTACAGTATGGCATAGGTTTATGCCTCAGTTCGCCATTTTAAAGCTTTTGTCTTCCCAGTCTCTTTGTCTTTGGGGAGCGGGGGAAACGCTTATTCCTGAGGAAGAAAACAGTCCTGCTCTCAGAAAGAAAGGCTAACGTCATGAAGAAGGAGAAAATAGGAGAACAATCTGCAACCTCTTATGTCAAACATTTAGAAATGTTCATGGGAGTGGAAATGTTTGCGGTGAGAAAAGAGCTTTCAGCTTGCCAGATTAGGCTGTTTATGTTAAACTCAGAAATCCAATGAGGGAGATGCATGTGGAGGCCTGTGTTTTGAGAGTTATAGTGGTGTATGCATGTGAAAGTAGCTTCCGCATTAACTCACTGCAGTGATGGCAACCAGGCTCTGGTATGAGTACCCTAAACCAACCCCTCGCATACTGAGTCTGAGAGAGGGTTGAAGGCCTTCATGATGTTATTTCTGCAAGATCCATCCCCAGGTTTCCATCCAGATCTCTCCCCATGTCGCCTTTGCTACTCTGCCTCACCCTGGGAGGGAGGATCCCACCTTACCTTTTCATAGGAAGAATGCGAAATGACAATCTGACGTGGAAAAAAATAAGTAGAAGGCAAGGCACAGCTTTCTGATGTTTGTGACCCTTCCTGAGAACTTGTGGGAAGGGAGTGGTGCATACGCTGCCTAGAAAGCTAAATATGCAGGGCTGTTGTAGAAATTCTATGCTGCCTTTTGATAATTTAAAGGTTTCCCTAAGCACAGAGCTATATTTATTTGCTGTTATGCTGTTCCAGAGTCTTCATTTAGCAACCTCATGTCTGACTGAAATAGACTGGCTTTACAAAATCACATGTTAATCTTGGACCCAACCTTCACAGTGCTTATACTACTAAAGCCACCTCTAACTTGAAACTCATTGTGGAAGAGCATCGTGCTGACAGGCACCTGTGTAACCCTGCTGAGCTTTTGCCACGGTGTTCTTTCACAGCAAGTTAGACTAACAACTGTCAGGAACTATATGGGGGCAGCTGATCCTGCCTTGGGGCAGTTTGACAGGCTACTGACGAACCTCCTGGATTATTTTTTTTGTTTGCAGTTCTTTAGTTCTACTTTGATGTTGTAATGTTTTAAATCATCATCATTCCCCCCACCCCCAGCCTGTAAATTCTTAATTTAAAGAGAGGTGGGATGTTTTAACACAGCCACGATCTGCAAGGTCCACATATGGGAATGAGGGGGGGATATTTCCATAAATAGCACAGACACTTTAGAGGAAATCAGAGATCTTAGAAGACAGAGCATTGCACTTTGGTGTGTGTGCTCGTACTTCAGAGATCAGGTGTCCTTGGGTGATGTTGACCGCACAACATCCTTCTGAAATAGCCTCTAAAATACACAGCTCTGGTGGGGCCAAGGACAGGATTCTGCTAGAGATGTGTCTGGGCAAGGCTTTCCACAGCCACAGGACTCTTCTATATTTTTGTGTATATCTCTATATATAACTCCCTGTATATGGCCAGAGAGACTGTCCTGCAGAGCGGTGATAACACATGCCCTCTGTGCCTCCCCGGTTGCTATAGATAGCTCCCCACACACACCATGGAAACTGCTACTGCCACCACATTCTTCTGATGTCTCCATGCCTTGACGTTTGTTTAAAGTGTAAATAAACTCCAGCCTTGAACAACTTCCTTCCGCAGAACAAGGAATCGTTGGCTAGAGCAAGGACTGTGATGGTCAGCTGCTCAAGAGAAGGTGTCAAAGCTGTGTTAGCGATGTGAGGCGTCTGTCCCACACATGGCCGCAAGAAGGCTTCTAACAAATCTTGCCTCCTGCTCCTGGGTGGCCCTAATTCTGCATCTCCCTTGACACCCACAGCCTGGAGCTGCTCTGGACCATTGCAGGCTTTCTCACCCCCAAGTCATGGGGCAGGAGTCACACAACAGGGAGGCTTCTCAGGTCCCTGCATGAAGCAAAGGCAAGAGCGTGCAGACTGGCATCTGAGAAGTGGTGCCTGGGCCCTGGGGAGGTAGGTTTTTAAGCTGAAGACTACACAAGCTATGAGGAATAATGGTTCCCATGATCTCCCTTCTATAAAAGGAAATTGAAAGTCTGCAGCAGCTGTTGATCTGATAGCCAGTCTGGATCCCCCTCCTACCACTTGCTGGCTACCCAGACTGCCCCAGCTACTCAAACGTGACTTCTGCCACCACAACAAGCTGAGCCTTCTGGTGCTTTTTGATGCTAGCCAAATTTGGAGCAAACAGGAATGTTAAAGCAAGTGGGTTTATTTATTTATTTATTTATATTTTTTCATCTTTTATCAGAGTCAGTGCTCTGATGTCAGTCACCCCAGTGAGGGTCTGTACACTGCAAATGCTGGCAAAGTGAGATTCAGACACCAGAAGGGCTTTGCCTGGGAGACTGACAGCTCTAGCGTACACACCTCTGCTCATCTACTGCTGTTCTTCAGAAACAGATTATTCCTGATCATTTAAAACTAATTGTAAAAATAAGTAAACACATGGAATTAAAACAGGCTGATTGTCTTTTTGCAAACATAGCTTACTTCATTCACACCAGCTGTATGTGAAAACATTGAAATGGTAATAAATAATGCAGTATTCCTAGCTAGTAGGAGAAGAATTTGTCTTGTCTTTAACTGGATGGAAAGTCTTAAGTAGAAAGTTATTTGGGGGGAGACTCTGGGATGAGCCACCATTGGGAAACCAACAATCATTTGACTTTCCTCTCCTTCACAGCAGAGGAAAGCGAGCGTGCTTCCATGAACACAGTGTGTTAGAGCTACCTCAGAGGGAAATCTGTTCCACCACATCAAACTCCTCTGTCTTAAGTACACCAAGGACTGCTGAAGTTGCCAAGAGGCCTGTAGAAGTCAAAGGAATGAAAAGAAACCTGTGTGGAAAAGCAGGGGGAACTCCTTTTCTAGAAAATCCAGAACAGTGGATAAGTGCTTGTCTGAACTCATCATCAGTAACCATCCTGCATGAAGACCACATGGTAAAAGCAACCAAGTCAATGCAGCAGGGTTTGTGCTTTTTCATTCTGCACTACAGCATGTATGGGACTGGTATTAAAAGCAGGTTGTTGATGTTTAGGGTCTGGAGAGTCTTGGATGCCCAGAGGGAGCACAGGAATAGCGGCAGGCTCATCGTGCTGCAGCGTGAGGCCATGGGGAGGTCAGTCCAGCTTACACGGAGCACAGCGGGGTCTACACAGGCTTCACCCTGTGCAAATACAATCCACAAGGACCTTAATCCACTTTCAATGGAGATTAAAGACTGTATTAGCCCGTGGGTAAGCGCAAGGGAAGAATTTCATTGCAGGAGCACGAGGCCTGCCATTTCAAAAAAAGGAAAGTTAACTCAAACCTAATCCTAGTGTAGTTAAGCTGAAAGAAAAGTGCAGGAGCCCAACTGATGCATTCAAACCTCAAAGGCATAAATTGCACAAGCTTTGCAGAGAGGTGTAATACTCTGAAGGCTGGGCAGGTCTGAAAAGCTTTCGGGTCTATGTCACCACCTTTGGAGCTTTCGCTGTTACAGACATACCCCTTCTGTATGTCTGTAAATAACAAAACAACTAAAATAACTAAAACATACATCGTTGCAGACACATGCAGGTCTCAGTAGAGCTTGGATTTCCCTTATCTTTCCCTGATTTACATGTCTCTGATTTCATTAGACAAACTCTCTTAAGTAAATTAATAGAACCAGTTAATTAATAGACTCAAGCCTGCTGTGTTTTGCTCAATTAATATTTGTTAAAATTCTAAATACCCCAAATTCTCTTTATATTGTCAAACTTGCTTAACTGTAAAATGGCAATTACATTATATATTGATGGTATACACCATTACGTACCTTAGCTGATTCCTTATAAATATCTAGCAACATGCTCGATACATTAAATATTAATAGTCATTTACATACTTAACCTATATTTCTTAAATGAGCCTGTTCCCAGGGGCATGTGATGCTGTACTAGTATCACATGGGACAGGCTAGGAGAAAAACATACTTAAAGATATTTTTTCACACAGCACAGATGCACTTTTCATGCTGTACTTTATGCCTCAAAAATACTGAATGCCTCAAAAATACTTTATGCCTCAAAAATACTGAATGGATATGTGTACTTTATTTGGATGGAGTCTTTGAGTGGACAAAGTGCCTAGAGGTAGTTATCTGATGTCACAAAGGTCTGCACATACTAGAACAAAATGTCTGGCTCCAAAATATTGTAGATTTGAAATTTACCTTTTAATTTTAGCATATCTGCCTTTGCTGGAAGCTGACCTACAGCCAGAAGCAAGTGAAACGTGAGGTACATACAAAAATAACTAAAATCCTGCTTTACTCTGTGGGGATAGGGAGTAAAAATTGAATCAATAATGTAAGGAAAGCTAGAGACACTGGGGAGGTAAAAATTAAATTCTCCAGCAGGAAGGGAGGATATGAATCAGTGGCTGCATTGTAGAGAGATCTTCACGCTTAAGGGAGAGGCACAGAAAAGCTGGGCAGGGGCTCTTCATCAGGGAATGAAGGGATAGCACAGGGAGTAACAGTTTTGAGTTGTAAGAGGGCAGATTTAAATTAGATCTTAGGCAGAAATCTTTTGCTGTGAGGGTGGGGAGGCCCTGGCCCAGGCTGTTCAGGGAAGCTGTCGCTGCCCCATCCCTAGAGGTGTTGAGGACAGGTTGGATGGGGCTTGAAGCTCCTGATCCAGTGCAAGATGCCCCTGCCCATGAGACTGGATGACCATTAAGGTCCCTTCCAACCCAAACTATTTTATGATTCTGTGATCCCAAGGAATTACTGGTTAAATCAGAGCCAGCATTTATTAACACCAGTGTCATGGAGAAGTTGCAGGAGTTTGTCTGCTTGCGGTGGCCTTAGTAGTGCTCAACGGACTGCGGAAGAGACAGAGAAGCAGATGGTTCCCTGGCCACTCACCAAGAGACACCAGATAGCTGTGCTTGTTTTCTTTCTGCCAAGCAGCACAAGTAAGAAAGAGAAAAAGAAATCCCACTGTGGTGCCTAAAAGAACTGGAAGTGGTGGGATTTATTTCAGGGAGACACTTAAGTCTTCATGCAGGCACTATAAGCTTTGAAATACAGTTTCATATTGTTTGTCCTCCCTGTAAAGCCTTTCTAGCTATCAGAGGGCGTCATCTGTTTCATGGCATTTTTTTTTTCTAGTGACAGTTCCCATCTACATCACTCCCTGTGGAGGGAAGCAGTTTATACAAAATTCATAAACTATTTACATGGATTCTCTTTAAAATTGCTCAAGCTGGATGCAGGCCTCTGAATACTGTTAAGAGAATAAAAGCAGATCACAACCTTTACCAGAGATAGGCACACACAGATGTGTGTGTTTTTTTCATGATTCCAAATGTTTGTTTAGCTGTATAATCTAACATGATCATACTGAACACTGGAATGACTTTCCAGTACCTATAGCATCATCTTTCTTGCTACTTCCATCCATTTCCCCCACTCATACTGTAAAATGGAAGTTCTCCTCCTCTCCTCCATACTAAATTATTTGTGTTAGCCTTTCCCATATCTCAACTGGTTTCAAACATTCTTGAAGTATGTTTCTTCAGGTAGGGGTGGTCAGCCACTCCAAATACGCTGTACACTGGATGGTGTACTGAGGACTCCCACACAAGACACTGGATGCACATTTAAGTGAATTACCTGTATATTGGAGATGGGAAAACCCCCTACCATCCCAAGGGAACGGAAAGAAAAAAGGCATCTAAGCAGCCTGCACTACTCAGATTTAGTTCGGAAGTGGAACCTAAAATGGAGAAGATCAACCAGAAAATCTGGAGCTGTCGCTTCTGTCTTGGGAGAATCAACATAGCTCACACACCAGGAAACACAAATTTCCTTTGTATTTTAATTACTATACCAATGTGTCAAGACAGAGCCCTGTGTCGCATGATATTTCAGGATTCCTATACAGGTCCAGATTTTCCACTAGTAGAAAATTATACAGATTAATTTATAACAGTGGATAATCTATCCCAGGATAGATTAATTTCATGTAATTTCATGACAACCAAAGGTTTGAATTAATTTTAAGACATCCTGGTTCTACAAAGGAACTAACCTGTGAGATGAAACAAAAGCAGGAAAAGTGTGAAAAGCAAGTTCACCTCAGTGATTTATGTGGAACTGGTGAGGATCTCTGAGCTATTTCTGACATACAGGTCACCTCAGTAAAGGTTGTGTAAGACAAAGCAACTGGTTACCAAGAGGAGTTGAAAGTCCATGGCCCACCAGCTGTGACTTGAAGCTTCTCCATCTGTCTCTGGCCTTCCAAGTGCACATTCCCCTGTCAGCCCGCAGATGCTCAAGACAAGGGATAACACAAACTTTCTTCCATCTGAGGGGAGATAAACAGGATCCCCCCAGAATGGCTACAGGAATTGATATCTGCTTCAGAGAATAGTCCCACATTCCTGGCTGGTCTGGATCTACGGAGTTCATGTTAAGTATGCTGAACCGTCCACAGGGTTCTGCCCAGCCTCACAGGACTCTTCAGCAGGGCTGAAGACAGAGAGTGCTGTCATACAGGGACCAAAATCATCCCAGCAAGAGCTATTTGACAGTGTGCCCTTGCTGAAGCTGTGAAATCAATGCAAAAGTGGTTTGTGGCATCCTGCTGCTTGCCTATTACTGCCAACCACCCCGGGAGTAATGCTGAAACAAAAACACTGCAAGACATACCAAGTATGAGGGAACCATCAGCTTTTCCTGTCTTTCCCCATACCTTTCTTGACTTGGCTGACTTCATAACTCAAACTACATTTCCTTCTCCTCACACATACAGAGCACTCTAATGGGAACACAGCATGTCCTGCCCTGGAAGAAAGCACAACTCAGCTGTGACTGGAGCATTGATCAGTTTATGGAACCAGGACATGAGTGAGTGAAGGGAGGGGAACCAGGAATACTCCTTTCTGCCCCAAGACCGTGAACTCCAGCCCAGGCAGGCCATCACCTACAGAGTGTAGCAGAAAGGGGAAAAAAAGACAATCAAATGAAAAACAAACAAACAATCATGAGATGGCAGCCAGGAATTCAGAGCACATAGTTCAAAATTCATGGCCAAAGAACAAAAGAGAAAAGCACTGCTTCACACCAGACACTCAATGCATGCAACAGGGGAGACCCTTGTTTTACAGACTTTGGGAGATAGTTGTTGTGGGTTGTTTCATACGAACATAACAAAGCTGTAAAATGATTCAAGATATGTCTCCAGCTAAAAGGATTCCGGTGGAGCAAACCACTGCATGTTGTCTTCTCACGCTGCAAAGCAGAAAGGGTTGTAAATTTCTTGGCTTCTCACAAAGCCTGTCATTACTGAGCAGGAAGGTCAAAGGTATGTTTGCTGCTCGGTGCTAGTTTATTATCTGAGGATTCACACTGATATTGTGGCATGAACTTTCCTGATGTGGGAGCGCTGCTGTGCTGAGGCCACCACCAGCAGTTGGCTACTGGTCAGACATCCCTTCAGGCTGCCCCTCATCCCAGAATCAGCCATCTCCACTGACGGTGCTCAGCATTCACACAAAGAAATTACAGTAGTGAAAATTTCCTATGTGAGCTCTGTTTGGTGAGCTGGAATTAGATCAGAGAAGCAAAATACCTCACATTGAGTTAAATTATGTATCAAGGACCTTTCAGATGCCTGGGTGATGACAGCTGACTGTCCCCTGAGCCACTGCCCATTGTTTGTTCCTGGGCTGTTTGCACAAAAGCAGTATTAGGAACGTTGAAAGCCTGTCTATATATGAATAACAAGCTAATTGATTAATGAGTCATCTGATATATTTAATTGTACAGTATCTAGTAACAGAAAAGTCTGGTAGCTATTCATGAGTCCCATTTCCTGAGAAAGAAAGGGTATATTGTTTCAGTGAGTAACCTGTAGAGAGAATCTGGGATAACATTACTACTGTATCAGTATGCTTAGGAAATACAGTCTCTGAGGGGATATATTATACTGTTATAAAACACCCTTTCCTATGTTTTCACCAAACAGGAGTGAGGTACTCTACTCCATGAGCTACCTGATAGCAACAGAGTAAGGGCGGCTTGCCCCTTTCCACCCCACAATTTGGGACAGAGCTGGGGAGAAAGCAACAGTGGCTACTCACCTACCTGCTTCTCCCAGGCCTTGGGGGCAGCTAGCACCTCAGGCTTGGGGCAGTCTGGGACTCGAAGAGAAAGAAATGAATCATAGAATAATAAAATCACTAGGTTGGAAAAGACCCATCAGATCATCAACTCCAGCCATTCCCATCAAACACTAAACCATGATCCCCAGCACCTTGCCCACCTGTGCCTTAAACACCTCCAGGGAAGGTGACTCAACCACCTCTCTGGGCAGCCTTTTCCAGTGCCCAATGACCCTCTCTGTGAAAATTTTTTTCCTAATGTCCAACCTGAACCTGAGCTTGAGGCCATTCCCTCTTGTCCTGCCCCCTGTCACCTGGGAGAAGAGGCCATTACCCTCCTCTCCACAACCTCCCTTCAGGTAGCTGTAGAGAGCAATAAGTTATCCTCTCAACCTCCTCTTCTCCAGGCTAAACAACCCCAACTCTCTCAGCTGTTCCTCATAAGGCCTGTTCTCCAGCCCCTTCACCAGCTTTTTGCTCTTCTCTGGACTCGCTCCAGAGCCTCAACACCCTTCTTGTGGTGAGGGGCCAGCTGCTGTTGGCTGAAGCGACTTCCAGCAGAAGCAAGCTATTGGCATGGATGGGAGATGGGCATGGAGCAGAGATGTGATGTCTGCAAGGTATCAAATACCATTCCCAGCTGTCCCATTGGGCCCCCTTGTCCACTGCGTCTGGGGGAAGTTTTGCACTCTCTCCTGGCAGGTGGCCCTCTTGCCTGCTGGGAACCTTTTAGCAAGCTCTGAAGGTTGCCTTCCTCAAGCAGCACTGGGTACTTCAGTTGCTGGGACCCTTTTTTTGCCACAGTTGTATACAGGTTTGTTGTACCCACCTCGAGCGGCAGCATCAGGTCTGAGATGCAGAAAAAGGAGTGACAGAAGTTTTCTTCCTGTTTGAGTTGCCCCACAGATAATCCCCCAGGATGAGAGGGAATGGCCTCAAGCTCTGCCAGGGGAGGTTTAGGCTAAAAACGAAAGGGTCATTGGGCACTGGAACAGGCTGTGTAGGGAGGGGGTCGAGTCACCTTCCCTGGAAGTGTTTAAGGCACAGGTGGACAAGGCACTGGGGGACATGGTTTAAGTGTTGGATAGGAATGGTTGGGCTCAATGATCTGATGGGTCTTTTCCAACCTAGTGATTCTATGATTCTATGATTAAACACAGGAGACAGGTCACACATGCAATTATGTATATCGGTAGGTGCCCTTCCCTGCAGAGGTATTCAGACAGAAATTTCCATCTGAACAATGGCTTGGGATTTAAGAAAACCGTATGGAGCCTGGAGACAAACACATCATGCTGTTCCTCAGCATGCACCCTGCTTCAAGCTGTACTTTCACATCTCTCTGAAGAGATGCCTGTCTAATTTGGGCACTGACTTCAGGCCGATGCCCTCACGGCATCACCAGCCCCATGTCACGGGCTCAGCAAACACCAAGCATGATTTATACAGCAACACTCAGATTTGGAAAGGCCACAAGTAGGTATAACCTCACCACTTTTAGCCCAGGTCTTGCAGAGATGGTGTTTCTGTGCTCAAAGCACTGCAACAGTCAGGCTGCACTGCTGCTGGGAGAGAGACTTGCTTTCAACGGGCATCCACGTTCCCATAAGCATCCTCCATGGGGGTGGAGCAGAAGGCAGGAGAGCATCTCTCACACCAGGCGGCTTCCCCAACGGAGAGCAACCAGGGGAGGCTGGGGCTGCACCTGAGCGTCGGGCAATGGCAGTGTCCATGGACATCAGCCACTTCTGCTACATCCTAGAGCTGCTGAAACAGGACAAGGTAGGATCCTCCTATGTAGGGATGCTGGGGCTGCTGGTCTGGTCCCTGCATACGACACGTCAGTGGGGTGCAGCAAGTGGACCCCAGAACATCCCTGTGGATCTTGGGTGGGATGCTCCTGAAGTGGGAAGCCTGCTACCTCCCTAATATTTTTGGGGGGGAAGTTGACTCACCTTTAAGACTGATGCTTGTTCTGTCCTTAATTTTTTGGAGGGGAAGCTGACTTGCCTTTAGAACCAATGCTTGTTCTCTCCTCAATTTTTTTATTGGGGAGGAGTTGATTCATCTTTAGAGCTGATGTACTTTGGAGGTTTGCCTAATGCTGCACCCTTCCAAGGCTGTCGGATGAAAAAAAAAAGCTAAAAAAAAAAAAAAGCAAACTGTCACTCAGCCCTTCACAGTCAGGCATCTGGCAACTTTGCAGCCTTCTGCTGTGTTTGTGACAGTCTGTCCTCCTGCTCATCTGTGGTTGTGGGGTGCTAACAAGGGCTATATCCACGGCAGCCTGCTAACAGGGTTGTTTTTTCTCTTGTGGGTACTGCTGGAGTGAAAAGTGTCACCTCCAGGAAATTATTCAGAGTTTCAAATATTTTGAAAGAAATTAGCATGTCTGTTTCATAGAAAAAAAGAGAAGGGAATCTAGCTTCTTGTATTTGTGAGTTGCTGAAATGTATAAAAAACAGGCAGCAATTTTGCCCTCCCTCCAGAGATGCTGCTGTGGTGGGTTTTAGAAAATGAAGTAGTCACCGTATTTTTAAACTTAAAAATGAGTGGGGCAAACAATGGTGTTATTTGAAAGCCTGTTCTGAACACACCCTGAAGACTTTCCAGCTTCCATTCAGAGGCTGCCTTCACACCATGTTTTTTCTGCCCACCCTTCCTCCTTCTCCCCTTTTCCCCTGCCCTCTTCCCAACATGTGGATGATCCTTGCCTTAGAGCAGGAGAGAGGGAAGTTTCCTGAGTGATTTTCTGCTTCTCCTTGCCCTTGCGTGGGGGCACCAAAGGAAAATTCAGTGTTGATCCTGTCCATTTTAGACAACACATAAAATCATAAAGAGTTTCAGTCAAGAAACTGCTTTTGCCTGTGATTTCCCTGCAAAGAGTTGATGCATCCACCCCTTCCCTCTCAGTTAAACAGTCTGTGCTTGTAGCTTGAATCAGATGCACTCTGCAAGAGCATATGCTTCAGTAGACAGACAAGCTAGCACATTAATGTGAAATATGCATGTTTATTACAAACAGTGCTGTTCCCTATACACACAGCATTGCATTGCCAAGTCCCACCCTCAGAGACACTTGATGTAACCGAATAAAAGAGGAGCGAGAGCAATTGCGTGACCTTCACTGCTTGAAGCCCTCCAACGGCCAGATCTGAGACCTCTTACTCTCCACATTTTTCCTTTAGCATTTCTTTACCTCTGGACAGGAGTTTTAGGTTACAGCCACTTTGTAATTTATTGATGTTATCCAGGAGCTTCAAGGCATTCTGCTATGATAACTAAGCTTCTTTCTCAGGTGACGCAAATCATGCCAGTAAAAGGACTCCTGAATTGTAAGCTGTATTTGCTTATGGGCAGAGTATTACTGCTTAGAACTCTGAGCACTCAAGTTTTCCCTTTCCCATTCTCCCACATCAATAAAACTTTTGCAACAACGACTGAGAGTGTTAACATGCTCTGAATTAACTGCTAAGCACCTGGCTTTCACTGAACAAAGAACTACTCCAGAAACACAATGTTATAATAATATATTACATTCACATGCTTACCTCTCCGCTGTTAGGGTTCCAACAGGTAGGATAGATGCATCAGGTTTTAGACTCTGCGCATGTGCACTCATGCCTTTTTTCCACTTAGGCTGCAGCCTCTGTCAGGCCTCTCAATCAGGACAAATCATTACGTATTGTTTTTCCCTGGGGGAATGGCACTTCAAAAACCTCTTATCTCTTTTAATGATTTGTACTAATTATTCCCCTGTGACTGTGTTTCACACACACAACTTGCACATTGTACCTGGAACAGAATGATGCATGTAACACTTTCAGTCCTAATAAGACAGTCTTTGTGTAATCCATATATCCATAACATCTGTTTGGGCTTACTACAATACTCTGTGAGATATTCTGGGCCTCTGAGGCACCTGTCACAAATGTCACAGCAGAATCTGAGCACTCCAAAATATCCCTGTGAGATAGATTAACAGTTAGCTGCATTTTGTAACAGAGGCACTGAGGCAGGAGGAGATTGTATGACCTTTCAGGACTCTGAAATCCCATTTAAAATCACAGCAAGGAGAGACAGCTGTCTCAAACTGACACAATATTCTAGAAATGGTTTCAGGTTTCTTTTTATTTCATCTCTCTTCACTATCTGTAAGTTCCCTTCTGCAGTAGTCAAACACAGAAATGTCCCTACAGTTATTCACTGTCACTCTGTTCAAAATTGTTGCTTGTATAGACATGTTTTCTTCATTAGAATGCATCTGTTCCTCTTGTAGTATCAACTTTAAAGATTTTTTTAAAAACTCTATACTGGAACATCTGTGTCTAGTGATACCAATTCTAACTGATATCACTAATCATCATCCCTTTTTGGAGAAATTTTTAAGGCATTTAAAGGCATTAAGACATTCTCTCCTTGGCAGAATAAAACCAGAAAATCAACATAAACCAAAGTGAGTTTCAGAAAGATGGCTAGTAACACTGACATTGTCCTTGTGTGCGCTAGTTGTTGATTTTGTTGAAATATGGATCTTGGCATACTTCATTTGTTTTACTCAAACTCCTAAGTCTTCTCTGTTTCTGCCCTCACTTGTTTGCCATGTTTTACCATCTATTTGTACACTCAGTATGGTCTGCAGAAACTGATAGTTTGTGATTCATAAGGCATAACTTTAAAAACGTCTCCAGAAAAAGGATTTAGAGAAACAGATGCTACTAAAACCAAGCCCCTAATCCCATTTGATGTGAACTCAAGAAATTTACAGAAGTAATGTAAAGCACATTCCAAATTCTACATGCTCTTCATCTGAACCCTGCAGGTGACTTTTTTTGCTTTCCCTCCTTTCTACCTGGATTCATGTAGTGACCAACTCAGAATTCTCTTGTGGTGACATTGTAGCCTTTCTTTGGGTTGCAGTATAGCTGCACAAGTACAAAACCCGAATCTCATTAGGAACTGGAGAGAGGAAATACAATGAAGTTTGCTAGTGGTTGTGCAGGCTGCTGGGTTGCCTGACTCAGCCAAACTGAAGTTCTGCTCCACGTCTTTCAGACGATAAAGCATTATGTATTCCTTGCTTATGCGCAGGAAAGTGCTTGTTTGGGGTTTGGGTGTCTATGGGAAGAATAGCACTTTAAGAGAAAGATACTGTTTAGAGTATCCAGAAGTGTACCCAGATTATGTCTATATTGTGAGGGGTATTTGCAGAAGAAGGTGACTTTGGTTAAAACAGCACATAAAGATAACTTGGGGTTCAATTTCAGGTAACAGCTTAAGTTAGATACTGTGGTGTGTCAAATGTAGCAACTAAGAGGAGCTAAAATCCTATCTGCCTGTCTTCACAGCTTTGAATTTGAGTTACTTGGCTGGTTTAGTCACCCTGTGTGACAAAGGTGTGTTTCCACAGTTTAGACATGTCTTCATTGCTCCAGCAGTGGGTTCTCCAAAGTATTTACAAGAACACAGGCTGTGTCATGGCACAGGCAAGCTGCCAACCCTGCCCTCAGTGACAGGAGAAACTACAATAAGAAGTGAAGGAGCAAATGCAGCAGAATAGCAATTCCCTATGTGTTACATGTGTATTGTTCATGTTCTTTGTGCTATATCTTTCTGGTGCTAGAAACTGAGTCTGTGGTTGGGCATCTTGTAAAACTGATTTTATTTTCTTTTAATTTGAACATTTTGTATTCCAAAACCTTTTAAAAAATCACCATTACCTTTCATTTCTGCTAAAGAGTAATAATTTGTTGTCATCTATGATTCTTTCCTACTTCAGAGATGCAGGTTAATTTAGTTTGAATGACATTTATTTTGGGGAAGATTTTTCATTGTACTTCTTTCAGTTGCTTGGCAAATGATTACAGGGAAACAGCAGAGTCCTTACTGTGGACTGTTTGTAGCTGCTCTCTGGAACCCCTGCAAATGCTGCTTTCGAGTTGTCCAGTCATGAAGCAGAGTCCCGCACAAGTAAAGGAAAAAAGTAAAGACATACTCAGCCAATTTATCACACTTTGAGATGGGCTAGATACAAATCCTAATAACCTAAAAAAATCCTAATATTCTGACAGTGTGATGAGTGTAGCTTTTATTTGTACAGTGCTCTGGGCACAGCAGTGGCTCATGTGACCTTCCAGACTTGTTACGTCTAGTTGATCAGGTGATGGGATCTGTTATGAAACCCATATGACTGTGAGGGTTGTGGGCCTGTGGCACATCTCTGCAGAGCAGACAAACAACCAGAATCAAAGGATTAGGACTTGATATTTTTGTTTTATGGCAAGAAATACTCAGGCCATTGTTATTTTCATTTTGAAATATCCAGGGTCTAAAGACCCTCACTGGATGTTCAGGAGGATTTAGTTGAAGAGTAACCATCAAGAAGACAAATACGAGCCTGTATTCCTGAGTGAAAGCAGGGACATTTCTTTCAGGCAGCATAAATTGCTGCCTTATTGCTAAATCAATGATATATCTTTCAGCCTGCATGACTTAGAAAATACTGAAGAAAATAGCGATCATCAAATTTTCAGGGCTAAGTAGAGAAGAAAATTGTATCAGTGGCGATTTACAGAGAGTGAGATGCAGGCTAGAAGTCCACTGTATCCATTCTGGCAGAAAATACTTCCACTGCACAGGGATGGATGTATCCTTCTGGCAACTCAGTCCCCAACACAGTCATGTTAGCACAGAAACAAATCTTGCACTTCATCCTGCTTAACTCCATATTGGCTCTGCTCAGATGCAAGCCTAGTGCAAGGAAGCTTGCAGCAGCTCAGTCAGAGGAACAGAGACCAGCAGGGAACTGGATCAGGATCGAGCCATGTGTACAAAAGTGTGGAAAAAATGTCACTTGGCAAAGTTTGGTCTGACGACCTGACACTGAAGGCAGGGGAGGTCTCAGGTGCCTTGGTTCTGGGCTGTGTTGCTTCATGCAGTAGGAACCTAATCGCTCTGTAAGCCAAATCCAGAATTTTTATGGCTTATTGAAAACCAGTGCTGCATCCTTCTTTGAATTATACTGATAGTTAATGCAAATAAGCACTTGGCAGACTGCTACTTACCACTGATTAAATTAACAAGCACATCTAACCTGAAGTACAACGAAAGATAGGATGACAATTTCCCCCCTGCCTCCCTCCAGTTTCTGTCTTGTGCTGCTGTCTGGGGAATGCAAGGCATGCAAACAGCACCCCGACAGACCTCTCCTAGAGGAAAGAGTGAATTATTAAGGATGTGTCGAACTATTCTGACACTTTCTAGGTATTGCCTGATGTAGAAGGAGTCCCTTGTTAGCAGAATAGGCATCCCAGCAATGCATGCATGTGGCTGGCAACAAAGCAGATGCTGGTCTTACTGACTTCTTCCACAGAGGCTAATGACAGGAGTCTCTCCTAACACTTTATACTCTTACTTTTTTAATGTACCAGTTCTTCCTGATGTTTGGGACTTTTCCCCCCTCCCAATATCTTAAAGCTAACATGTATTTTGGCACTGTGAATGTAATTGTCCTAGGCTGAGGATGGATCAAAAAGTTAGTAAAAATATGTAAGTACAAAAGGGGGACTATTACCCTTCGGAGGTATTGTAATTCATGTAACATCTTAATGTAGTGGAGGAGGAGGTGGTAATTAAAATCCTGCTGTAAAGTACCCTGAAGCCTGAGCAAACAGGCACACAAACAAGTTAATACCTTAATGATCTATTAAGGGACTGAGCAAGGCGTCACTCACAGGTCCTGGCCATTACAGTAGTTGGAACTGGGGTCTGAAGGCTGTGGGAGGACAGGAGAAAAACACATGCTCCATATTTGTCCACCCTAGCAACATCCACCTCTGTTGGCACCTACAGGTATGGCATGAACAGTCTGCCTTGCTGAGCCAACACAGAGAAAACTTCTTCATCCTGGTTCAAAGGCAGAAGCAGAGCCAAAGGGAACGTGTTCTGGTCTGTGCCTGACAGTTTATTTGGCCTCAAATCAACCACATTCAATGTCGGAGATGGGTAGCGTGTTAAAGTAAACAAGGGCTTATTAGGAGCTATGTCCTTTAAAGCCCACCTATAACATAAGGAAATCTAAGGACAGTAGATACGGTTACAGGATAATGTAGCTATTCAGATGCTTGTAAATCATTATTCAAAACATAGCTGGAAGCTCATGTCCTTTCCAACTCATTCTCACTCCCAACTCAGTTAAGTGACACATTTCAGTTTGAATATACATACTGTAAACTACTGGCATTTTCAGAAAAATTTCAGACCCAGTACTCTGTATTTTTATAAGGGTAGTTTCTAAAGTAAATGTGAAATAACATTTTTGCATGTGGACTCAAGAGCGTTCTTTGTAGTAGCAGATGTACAAAAGCATCACCTTTGTCTTCATTATTTCTGAGTGTAATTTTTCCATTCAAATTTCATGTCCAGGCCACCGAAGCCCAAATTTTAATAATGTTCAAAACCCAAATAAAACATTTCAAGTGTGTTTGGTTTATTGACTCATATGAAGGGTTATTCTGAGGGGAAAAAAAGACTATCTTATCTGGATGTTACTCTTTTAAATAGGCAAATAGGTCATATTTAAGGTTTGCCAAACTGACAGCGTTTTATCATTCACATAGTCCAGGCTCCATCTGTTTTAATTAACAAAACCTCATTCTATGGTGTAATGTAATGACATTGCACATTTTCACCCTGAGTTTCCTAAATAAGCATTTTTTCTCACTTAGCCTAATGCTACACTAACTCTGCAGTGTAGTATTAAATTCTGTAATTCTGTGATTCAGTTCTGGAATCCTCAACACAAGGATATGGAATTGTTGGATCGGGTCTAGAGAGGGATACAAAGATGATTCAAAGGCTGGAGCACCTCCCATACAAGGAGAGGCTGAGTGGGTTGGGGTTTTCAGCCTGGACGAGAATCATAGAATCATAGAATCACTAGGTTGGAAAAGACCCATCAGATCATTGAGCCCAACCATTCCTATCCAACACTTAAACCATGTCCCCCAGTGCCTTGTCCACCTGTGCCTTAAACACCTCCAGGGAAGGTGACTCAACCACCTCCCTGGGCAGTCTTTTCCAGTGCCCAATGACCCTTTCTGTGATTTTTTTTTTTCCTAATGTCCAGCCGAAACCTCTCCTGGCAGAGCTTGAGGCCATTCCCTCTTGTCCTGTCCCTTGTCACTTGGGAGAAGAGGCCATTACCCTCCTCTTCACAACCTCCCTTCAGGTAGCTGTAGAGAGCAATAAGTTCTCCCCTCAGCCTCCTCTCCTCAGCTCTTCCTCATAAGGCCTGTTCGCCAGCCCCTTCACCAGCTTCACTGCTCTTGTCTGAACTCACTCCAGAGCCTCAACATCCTTCTTGTGCTGAGAGCTGAACACAGGATTCAAGGAGCGGTCTCACCAGTGCCGAGTACAGAGAGAGAATAACCTCCCTGGACTTGCTGATTTCTGATTAAAACCTCTGAGGAGATTTTATATCGACCTTCCAGTACCTGAAAGAGCTACAGGAAAGTTGGAGAGGGGCTGTTCATAAAGGCTTGCGGTGACAGGATGAGGGGGGATGGCTTTGAACTGGAAAGGGGCAGATTTGGGCTAGACATAAGGAAGAAATTCTTCAGAATGAGAGTAGTAAGGCCCTGGCCCCAGTTGCCCAGAGCAGGGGTGGCTGCCCCATCCCTGGAGTTGTTCCAGGCCAGGCTGGATAGCACTGGTTCCCCGATCCCGTGAGCGGTATCCCTGCCCGTGGCGGCGGGTGGGATTTCGGTGCGGTTTGAGCTTATTCCTTCACAAGTCCCTGCGTGACAACACGTGTCTCTAACAAAGGCGGAGAGAAGGAGGGGAGGTGTGGGGCGCGGCCCCGCCATTGTAAGCTGAGGGCGGCCCCGCCCCGCCACACAGCAGCATGGAGGAAGACGGGGCGGGCAGCGAGGTGAGGAACCAGGGGCACCGGGTGGGATTGGGATGAGAGAGGGATGGGGACCTGGATGGGAGCGGGGTGGGGAGCGGGGAGTTGAAGCCGGGAGCGGGCTGGGCGCGGGGGAGGCGGTGGTGGGAGGACTGGGATGAGGAAGGAGATGGGACTGAGACTGCGATGGGACTGGGATAGGACTGGAATAGGACTGGGGTGTGACCGGGATGAGACTGGGATGGAACTGGGATAGGACTGGGATAGGAGTGGTTGGACCGGTGGTTCTGTGATTCTATGGAATGGGACTGGGATGGGACCGAGATGTGACTGGGATAGGACTGGGGTGGGGACCGAGATGGGACTGGGATGGGAGCCGAGATGGGGACCGGGGAGAGCGGTCTGGAGCCGGGATGAGAGCGGGGACACACCGGGTCCGCGGGGATGGGCGAGCGCTGCCTGGTGCCGCGCAGGGTGCGGGCTCCGCCGGCTCTCGCTGCCTTCTCCCCGTGTGCCAGGCGGCTCCCGAGTCAGTAGGTGACCGCACGGCTGCTCTTTGTGCGACGAACATGTCGTTATACAAATAATGTCCGCGACTCGAACGCCCGATGGAGTCGGGACAGCTTCGGATCTTATTGTGACTTACAGGGCAGGAAAGCCTGTTGTTTAAGCGGTCTGACGCTTAAATGCCTCCTTTATTCCCCCTTCTCGAAAAGCGAGCTGAGTTAAATACATGAGTTGCTATTGTTAAGAAGCGTGGTTGATTTCCCCTCACTAGGTCCTTGAGTGAAATTAAGACTACTCCCCTCCTCTCCTTTCTTCCCCTGCAATGCAGACATGACCCAGAGATGAACCAGGTTTGCCTAGTGGCAGCTTTGGTTTCGGTTGACGTGAGTGTTGTCAATGCTTTCATAAACGCTAACTGAGATTTGCTTCCATTGTTAGACAGAGGTGCCCCAAAACTGTTTGCCACAATTACTGTACAGAGCTGGGGTTTGGGTTTGACGTCCAGATATAAAAGCTGTGTGATGAGACTTGCTGGCTCACATTTTCTGCACTTACACTTGTTTCTCCTCCTTTTTTTCACAAAGGTTGCCATTAAGGGTATAGAAAGAGAGCTTATATGCCCAGCATGCAAGGAGTTATTTACCCATCCACTGATCCTTCCTTGCCAGCACAATATCTGCCACAAATGCATGAAAGAAATACTCTTTGCGTTTGAAGACTCTTTTGGTGATGGAGGTTCTGAATCTTCTAATCAGAGTAGCCCTCGAATTAAAATCTCTTCTGCCAGCGTGGATAGAATTGACAGGACTAGTAGATCAGGTATGTATCAGAATTTTTGTGTGTTTTTGTAATTTTACATATTGAACTGACTTGAGCTAAATAGTATTTGCGTTGGAAATATGTCTTCCCAGTACTCCTGATGCAGTTAAAGAGACGATTAGGGATAGTGCAAGTCTTGTTCATTCTGTGGCAAGAACAATGAGAATATTTGTAAGGACAGTGCACTTAATTTCATATGTAATAGATTTGTCTTCGTGGCATCCTGTTAATTGTTGTAATCATTGTGTTTGTGTATTGCTGTATTTCAGTTACTGTGCGATGCAGTAGCATCATGTTCAATAGCATCAAGATGTAGATTCCAGCAACTTATTGCCCATCAGTAGTACTGTTAAGGTGGTTCTCTCAGGTTTCATCCAGCCTGAAATCCATAGTTCCTGCTTTCTTCTGAGCCTCTGCAGGCTTTAATAATTTTGTCCTACCCATTTAATTATGCTTACAATAAAGCATTTTCCATAGGTGATGATCATTGCATGGCCACAGAATTGGAGGACAAACAACTGTAAGAAGACTGCACCAACAGTCTCTTTCAGTGTAGTCTGCTTGAAGGTTCAAGGAGCTCTTAGCTATAGGACTCCTCATACTCTTTGTGATACCATAGTAGAAAGTTCCAGCAGGCGTTTGTGTAATGCACAGAAGAGTCATTCTACTTTTGCACAGATACACTGAAAATACTTGAAAGAAACCTCATCTTGGCTTTTAAGCCTTCTGAAAGAATTATCCACTTTAAAACCATTCTCTGCAGTACTCTGGAAGAGTCAGCCACAAGACATATCCCAAGGCTGTTTCTCGCATTTCATATATTACTAATGTTCATCCTCCCCTTCCTGGTTGTCAAAGTTCAAATGTTTTATTTTGCTGGCTTCTTTTAAACAACTCAAGAGTTGTTAGTACTGGTGCCCTTGCAAACTGGTTTAATACACGAATGCTGTGTTCGTGTAGCATGGCTGATTGAGGTTTACCTGGCTTGAGGGAATCCACAAGCCAAGTGCCTAGTTATCTTCATTAGTACTATTTTCTGAGTGTGAGGTGTTTCTAAAACTTGCCTTCCAGCTTGCTTTCCATTGGACAGTAGAAACTGTGATTTAGCATCCCATGGCCTGTATGCGATATCATTGGCACAGTAGAGGCAGAGGTCTTTGGAACATGGCATGTAATTACTACTGGATTTGCAGAGTGCAGTTTGTGGTGCTTTCGTAGTTGTTGGCTGCCCTTCTTGCAAGATCAAGTATGTGTGGTTTCATTAGGTGCTTAAGAACAGGGCGAGGCAGTCCCATTCTTGGTACTTCTGTCCCCCCAAGATATAGTTGCAACCTTTAAATCCACAGTAGTATGCCACCATCCAACCAAACTTACGGAAGTTATGGGTATTTCCTCCTCACCTGACCTGCTGGTAGAGGGAGATGAATGCTTCCCTAAAGACTTTGTACCTGTTTGATAAGTAACAAGATAGTGTTGGGACTTGGAAATAATAGACTCTCCCCTCTTTTCCCCAAAGAGCCTTGGGCAGATACACATCACAGGAGAATTACCATCTCAGACAGTTCAGATTTGCAAAATGAAAAGCATATGAAATGGCAACTCCAAAGAATACATTTGGACTTTGAGGTTTTACTGCCTTTGTTTCTAATGCTACAGGCATTATAGCCCCATTTGTATGTGGGGGTGTAAGATTTGCTCTCAGACATTTGGTACTGGTAATGTTCAGCCAGCTTGCAGCTTATATTTTTAGAATTCTTGTGTTCTATCTGAAATGTCCATGCTGTGCATTTCCTTGCCTAATTTGTTTTGTGATCCTTAGGAGAATTTGTAATAAAATCACTCCATAAGAGAGAAAACATACAGGAAAGCGCCCCTAGTGGGCCATCACATGTATGACAGAGAACATCTAGAATTTTTGGTAGATTTGTGCTGGGTGTGTCACTGTAAAAAAATTATAGTTATATTTGAAAGTGTATAAACCGCCTTCCTCCTGCTGNTTTTTTTTTTTTCCACTTAAGGACTCCCTACTCTCTCCAGGCAGATGGAGAAACTGTTGAAATAATTTTGGCATTTAAATTTCTGAGATGTTAGGAGGACTGGTCCGCATTCTGTGTTCTGTATTTGTTATGCACACCCAGCTTACATTTACAAATATGACTTATCTTCATGCAAAAAGGCTAGAACTCTATATTTTTAAGTTGAAATGGAGCGTGTGCTTTAAAATTGGATGTCAGTTCTAAAAAACCACACTGTTTATATAAAACACACTGTTGTATAAAAAATACTTTTTTTGCTTATAAACCCCCATGTTGCATATAAGAGGAAAATAAATGGTATTTCTTATTACTAATCCATTTTATGTAATGTTAGTGTAATTACAATGTTGATGTAATTAGAGTAAAACATGTAATGTGTTTATGTTGACACTTGTGCAGCACTGATGGATGATGCAGAAACCGAGTGTTAAAAATAACCCTTCCTCACTTCCCCATCTTTTCTTTCTCCCTTTTTCTGTTCTGCATAAATGTTGCAGTTGGTTTTTTGTACTAGGAAATTAAACATTCTTGCCTTTCAGCCCTGCATTAGTTTAACAGCTGAAGGAGATAACAGTTGATGCTTTTGATTTGAACCATTGCAAACCAATGGTATAACTTATTTTTTTTTTTTATCTAAACAGCTTTCTGTTCATTGTTTACAGCCTCACAGAGGAGGTCTTTTGGGTGGAGAGGTAGAAATGCTTCACTTCTTGTATTGGCTAGAGATAGCCTAGCATTTAGATCTCAAGTTAAATATTGTTGGTTAGCATATAGCTTTTTGTCAGTGGTCAAGTCCACAAAATGGCTTTTGAATGAACAAAGGTACAGCAAAGGACTTATCTAAGGAAAGCTTTTCATTCTGTTTAACACTGACTTAAAGGTCAACTGGACTGGAATTCATTTAAAGGTTGGATTGTGTGGGGTTTTTTTCATTGCATCTATGCATGACTGAACATATATTGACGGGTGCAAAAACGCACATTCTATCTTCCCTTTAAAACAAAAACCCAATAGTCACCCCTGCTTTTTAATTTTCAAGAGTTTACATGATTGAGTTTCAGTGAGACTGCTGTCTGTTGATAATGAAGTAATTGTTGGATTGATCTTTGCAACATTGAGAGGTCATGTTTGGCCATCTCTTAAATAGAAGGTAATACTTGTTCTACATCGTATCTGAGCCTGCAGATTGAAATTTACGCCATGTTATCCAAGCAGGTAGTTCTGGATCTGGCAATTTAGCTTGGCACATGAATATATGGGGAAAACTAAGTATTTTAAATTGATAACACTTGTAATGTTTGGCATGCTTGGTGGCACAATTGGATAGAAGGATAGCCAATGTCTCTTTGGTTTTAAGTGCATCTGGTTTCTAAAACAGAGCTAGTCAGAGCATCGCAGCCACTGTGCAGGCTTGTTAACATAAATATTTCTTTTTTGATGTGATGCTCTGTCAAAACCAAAAAAATCTTCAAAACTCCATACTCTCATAATAGTGATGGACACATGAGCTATCCATAGAAATATTATGTCCTTCAAGAAAGACATGAACTGAGCTAAACACAGATCTGAGTTTCAAACTCAGCAGAAAACAAAGCAGCTAATTGGAAGGGAAAGTTGAAATTGCCTCAGTTGCACACTGAAAGTGTAATAAAACAAAGATTCTGTAGGACAGTGTCAGAGATCTTGGATAGGTGTCCTTTATTGCTCTTTTTGTAGAAAGCGCGCTTGATTTGAGGAAGATGAAAGTATTTGAAAATTATATGTTCCACCTGCTGACTTCTCTCATGGTTTTTTGTACTTCCTTCCTAAAAATCCAAATAAAGCATTAATTGAGTTTAGGGGTGTGGCAGTATTAATTTATATATTTTTAAAAGCTTTTATGACAGTCCAGTTGACTTTTAAAATTTTTACATTTTTAAACTCTCACACATTTAACTTCCATGTCTTCCTTAACCATAGAATTCTGGCGATACTGTTTACTTGGAAAACAGTTTGGTCTTCAAGATGTCTAATCCCTTTGCAAACCATAAGCTTTAGCCTGGGCTTTTCAGCAGTGTGAGCATTGGTAACCTCTCTTTGGGAGGATGACTATTAAACATTGCATTTAAAAGACGTAAGATTGGGCTTTGACTTGAGTTTTTGCAATCTATAAATCTGTGCGTTTGGAGTCTGAGCATGAGCGTACGTTGTGCTACTTTTTAGCTTCTGATTGAGCTGTTCATTGCAAGTGAAGCAGTCTGTTTGAAAACTACAGTGGAAAACCTGTTGTGGTGATTCCTAATATTTCACAGAGTATATACTTGTTTGTTGTAAACCATATGGGATGAGCCTAAGTTTCTCTGAGGTGCACATCTCATATGTCTACAAAATCCATGACCTTTGCTGCTCTATTTTCTTTTTTTTGTGTGTATTAGCAGAATTCAGTTTTAACAAACAGGAAATAAGATAAGTAGAAAAGGTAGTGCTTCAAGTAATTTACCACTAACTTAGTGATTTCTTTTTAAAATACAAGTGTAGAAATCCTATAAAGAGAAATCAGATTAAATCTCACTGTGTGTTAGTATTTTAAGCAAAAAGAGAATGTTTCAGTACTTCAAGTACTGAAGTGGCAGAGCACACCAAGAAGCATAGCAAGTAAACTTCCATGGTTTAAAGCAAGGGAGAAAAGCCAACCCTTGGCTCTTAGAGCACTGTCAAGAAAAAGGGATGAGACATCTGAAGAGCACAGGACTTCCTTGCTACTGGATTGTTTTCCATAAGCAGAGTGTTACCAGTCTTCACAGAGCATGGCTCATAATGACGGTCTCATTTCAGTCCATCACGGGCAGAATGAAAGGCCTCCATTGGGATGCAGCTGAACTCACCTTTGAGTTAAATGAACACCCTTTCCACATTTGAGCCGCTTGGGCCAGACTACAAAAGCATGCTACTGGATACAAATTTCAGATTATAATTTTAAACTTGACCACTGCACCATGTTTTGGGTTTTTTTTCTTGTTATCTTCCTTTGTCATTGCTTGCTCTCAACTGTAGCATACTGCTTGTAGGCAGTTCCTGTACGTACAACACTATATCATTATCTTATTAGCTTAGCAAATGTAAGTGCTTCATATCCCTTTCTGTAGCTGTTGAGTGCATGGCACTGCATGCAAAATCATCTTTTTGTTTAGGCCGTTGTAGAAGTCTCTGTAAAAAAAAATTCTCACTGTGTTCCTATGTGCAGTGCTAGCTTGGAGTATACATTAGAAATAACAGTTTGCATTTCACTGCTATTGCTGTGCATTGCATGTGTGTGTTGCTGTGTATGCCAAGTTACAGGTACTATGGGACGTGCAATTTGGGTAATTAATTCACATCAAGTAAGTATTAAAAAAAAAAAAAAAGAAAATAAATCTCTGCTTCCCTTAGCCAGAGAGTTACACACTGGTGCCTTGTGTCACCCATGCTGTTTTGTAAATGCAGTATAGTTGTTCTCCTTAGAACCTACAGGCAAGCACGAGACAAGCTGAGTTTGAGACTACTGGCTTGTACACAGTTATTCATGCTCTTGTTGTGGCTTTCTAGCTGACAATCATGCATAATTACCATGGGGCATATCTCAAAGATTTTTAAAGGAACTAATTCCTTATGGGAGTCTTTTATTAAAGAGACTGGAAAGGGCATGATAGGAAAGGAGGTGTTGGATGTTGGGAGAAGCAGGTGTCTTCTGGATAGCATCAAAGGACTCTTCAAAAAGAAATGAAGTATCAATGTTTCCATATGGATAGTTGTGCCCTGTGGACCCATGAGTGGGGATGCACTCCCTGTTTGACAGCCTTAAGAACGTTACCTTATAAGTGGTGTTTCGGTCTGTGTGAGCCATCCTCTTGAACAGGCTCCAAAGACTCCTTAAGCTTTCAGCTTTATTTGAGCCTTTGATCACTTTATTTTAGAGAGCAGGTCAAAATTCTGCGCAGCTGTTTGGTAGGAGTGCATCTTCTCTGCTGTTCCCTTTTGAAATGAGAAGAGATACACCTACCCCATGTAACTATGCAGATATATGGTTCCCCAGTTCAGGGTAGAGCAATCTCTCAGACATAACCATCTTAGTATCCCCTTTGTTATGTGGGTCTTACTTAGCAGTCCTCCTCTATCAAGGCCATTCAACAATGTCCAAGTCAGCCCCTCTGTTTTTTGACTAAATGATTTGGCTGAGGTTTCATACCAGTAATATCTAGTTCTCTTGTTTTCCTCTTTATTTTTCTATGTTGCCTCTTGTAATGAGCCAAACAAATTTGATTTAGCTAAAGCAAACTTCAGGGAGCTTGTATTTGGCTCTTTTTGTCTGGGAATAACTAGTCTTGCTCACTTCGATCTCTCACTTCAATATATTATGAAGCTTTTGCTTCTGTATGGGCAGCCAGTTAGCCTAAAACCAACTGGTTTCAAGAAGGTTTTCTTTTTAGTGCTTCAAAAGGCTGCAGTTAGATGGAGAAGATAGGATTGGAAGAGCTAAATTCTGCTTCATATAGAATTAAGTTTTAGAGTAGTAGTTTGTAATGTCCCCTGGACTTGGACATTATGCTGTCTTGTCATGGCAAACATATTCTCTTTGGCTTGGCAGACTGCATATGAATTGGTGTTGTACTGGTTTGGATGATGTGCTATGATACTTTGGAATTGGTTCATAAATTCCTGTGCTTCCCCCTTTAAAATCTGAACCTCTTCTGTTTATGCTCCTCCTAAATCAGGATTTCTTATCTACACAGGCAGAAAACGCAATTCACTGACTCCTAGATCAACTTTATTTCCTTGTCCGGGTTGCCAGCGGGATATTGATCTTGGAGAGCGTGGCATGAATGGCTTATTTCGCAACTTCACTTTGGAAACAATTGTGGAAAGATACAGACAGGCAGCCAGGGCAGCTATTGCTATTCTGTGCGATTTCTGCAAACCTCCACCTCAAGAGTCCACAAAGAGCTGCTTGGACTGCAGTGCAAGCTATTGCAATGAGTGTTTCAAAATACACCATCCTTGGGGAACTGTGAAAGCCCAGCATGAGTATGTAGGACCAACCACCAACTTCAGACCCAAGGTAAGTGTACTGTATCTTACAGAATGTGGTTTGCATCATTTACATATAGCTTCATAAATACCTGTGTGACAGTAGTTTCTTTTGAGGACAACCATTGTTGCTTTATTGACTACTGCTGTTACAATATTTATTGAGTGAACCATGAGCTTTTGTTCCTGTTGCTGAAGTGGTTGCCATTGAAGAACACATTGAGAATACATTTGAAGGGTAACTTAAAAAGAAGGATTTTTAAAGTTGCATAATGGGTTGTGTTATTTGAGGAGAGGGGCAAATTTAGGCTAGGCATCAGTAAGAATTTCTTTATGATGAGGGTGGTGAGGCCCTGGCACAGGTTGTCTAGGGAAGTTGTGGCTGCCCCATCCCTGGAGGTTTTCAAGGCTAGGTTGGATGGGCCTTGGGCAGCCTGATCTGGTGGGAGGTGTCCCTCCCCATGGCTGGAGGGTTGGAACTGGGTGATCTTTAAGGTCCATTCCAACCCAAATTATTCTATGATTCTGTGATTTGTGATTTTGTTCTTTTTTTTCTGTTGGGTTTTTTTTTTTTGGAAGACTTAGTGATCTTTAGCATGTACAATGGCAGCACTTTTCTCTAAAAGTTGAGTCAAGAAGGAGGCCTGTGTGTGGTAAAGCTAAAAAATTTAACACATCTGGCTTCCTCTTGTCTCCTTAAGGCATGTTCCCTTTTGATGTTTTGCCCCTGAACATCAAAATTCATCTTTCTCTCTTCCTTCTTCCCATCTAGCAATAGCCAAAGGTGGTGTTTGAGTCTCCATTGCTATTACAGCCTGCTATTTTTTTTAGCTATAGCAGAAGAGAAAAATTAAATGGCAGTTTTCTACTTATCCTTTCTGTGCTACTACTAATGCTAAGCATGGTGAAGAATGTGGCAGTGCTTTATTGTATTTAAGTTACATGACAGGAAGAATTAGACAGCTGCCAACTCTTCAACATGGGACCACAATAGTTTTTATTGTCCCAGAACTTGCTGCATGCCTGTAGCTGATAACCTCACTGGAGGTGCCACAGATCTTGAAAGTGCTCATGTTCAAGGAGTCCTAATTAATTTTGATTAAATTAAATAGATTTGATTAATGTGTAAGTTCATTACAAGTTTAAACCTTAATGTGCTTTAAAGTGCACTTGCATGCAGCTGTCTTTAGGAAATGTCCTTGTATTGGATGAGTAAAGTAAAAGCTTACATGTTGTCTTCCAGCTCTTGATCTGAAGTGCTGTGCAGCTCCTTGAAAACTTTGCATCTATGGTATCTAAACTCTCACTGCTGCAGTGTTGATACTTAAAAATACCAAAGTCATCCTTGCATACTCTTAAAGGTTATTCTACGGAATGCAGGCTGAATTTGGATTTAAAAGTCAGTAGCTGAATTCTGTTTAAGCAGAGCATAAGAAGTGGTTTAGATCATCCTGACCTTGATGTATCAAGTGTGCATGCATGTGTGTGATTTACTTTTTTGAAGTTATATGTGAAGACAGATGTACTGTTAAAAAATAAAACCCAGAGAAATACGTAGTGTGGTTAAAACAACAATAGATAGATCTACTTTGTAGTAGAACTTACCAACAATAGTAAGCTGATCTCACCTGTGGTCAGATAGAGGCTTTTTTGAGGACTGTTTGAGATTTATATAGAGAAAGAAAAATGCAGTTTTCATTGCAGTGCAATTTTAAGACCTGAACTGATTGCATGGCAGTATCTGCTAGTCTCCTAAACAATATTCCCAGTCATTGCTTTAATTTACAGCCAGACTGGAGAGCACTTTGTAATGTATGTGTGGTGGGGATGGGAGAAGCACATACTGGGCTTTTTGTTCCTGAATTTTGAAAAAGAAACTAGGCACAGTAATCTGCTGACCTCTTCTGTCTCTAGCTTGCAGGCTGTAATTCTTGTTAGCACAAGGAGATGAATGAAAATGAAAATGTGTGGGTTTCTGTTAGGTGTGACTATGCACCGCTGTAGAAAAAGGACTTCCCACAGGCTAGGATGGTGACTGCAGGCTCCCCACAGAAATCCATCATTCAGTGACAATGGGGTAGCTTATCACATACGCTGCTTTATGACAGTCTCAGGCATCAAGGTGCTAGTAAGACTGGTGTCTCTGGGCTTTTCATCATAACCTCAGATAACATTTGGGGCTTGATAGCTGGTTTGGGAGATAGTCTGCAATTTTAGCTCAGTAGGTCCATATTTATTCTACTCACATTTTTCTATTTTTATGGCCTTTCCTGTCCACTTGTGTGCATGTATGTCTCTGTGTGTGTGTGTATAAATGTAAAAATGTGATACTTGACTATTGGCATTGCTGTCTTGTTCTCCTTTACATGAAACCGAAAAGCTTTCTCAAGAGCTTTTCTCTTTGGTGATGGGAAAAGACAGACCCAAATGTTGTCTTTCAGTGCTGTGAAGTGAGGCAAAGCATTTTTTTTAACATACCACTCTACTCCCCTTTTAGAAGGTTTTATCTGTTTCTTGAACTTGGAGTTAAACAGCACTTTTTTATTCATCTTTAGCAGTTAAATGAACATTTTCAGTTTTTGAAAGATGATATTTAGAGAACACCAGCTTTTTCACAATGTTGTTTAAGCTGACAGTGGATTTAGCACTCAGCACAAACAACTTGTAATTGGAGTCAGACAAAACCTGAAACACTTTTGTCTTTAAAATGACTATGACTGGTAGCAGAGGCTGCATTTTGTTTGTTGCTCTAGGAGTATTGGCTGTGTGACTGATCAGAGGCTTACTTAGGTTTAAATCATTACAGTATTATGTCAACTCTTGCTTTAAGAAACAGTTCATAGCTGTTTCAAGAGATTCTGGTGTGGATGCAGTTAAATTTCACAGGGTGGGTGTGGTACATATTGCATTTACAGCTCTGAATAGGGAGCTTAAGGCATGCAAACAAATTCAGGTATCAGCAGAAAGGTTGATTGCAGTGTGGGGTCTATGTGATGTGTACAGATATTGCTGCTGGTTTTCTCACTGTAGACCTCATGATTGTGTGTTCATCTGCTGGCTTTCACTGGCAGGGAAAAATAGAAAAGGTGGAACATAAAAAATTCACTGATGAAATCAGACAGTGCTGGGGAGGGATTGAGTGTTCTGATGTTTTTTTTGCATCTCGGTGTTTGGAAGTACACCTAGATTCTCTCCGCTTTCTTATTTTCAGATTTTGATGTGCCCAGAACATGAAATGGAAAGAGTAAACATGTATTGTGAAATCTGCAGAAGACCTGTTTGTCATCTTTGTAAGCTGGGCGGATGTCATGCAAACCATAGAGTAACAACCATGAACAGTGCCTACAAAACCCTTAAGGTAAAAGTAAATATTGTTGGACCTGGCTTTAAGAGGGGGGAGAGTACTGAGCTTCTGGTGTAAGGGCAGACTCTCTGGCATGAAGCCAGGATGTGTGTTTAGAGAACACTGAACTAGTGCTGTTGTGCAACTTCTGTTAATGTATATATTAGCATGGCATAGTGCATGTCTGAGAAACTAAACTGTAATTTGTATGAGGCTTGAAACATAACCCCTTGAAAGGGTTTCCACCTTATTTAACAATTTGTACAGTAGTACTAAGCAATGCAGAGGATTTAAGCAGTTAATACTTTAGAATTTAGCTGTTACCCCGGATGTTCTGATAAGGGTCCTTGTGGCTTGGATTAGCTGATCCTTTTGAAGAACTTGCATCTGAAGTATATGTTGGGACATCCTATGTTTTTTAAGTTGCGTAGCTGTTAATTCCATAAGCGCAAAACAACAGCGAAGACTTCCAAAAATTGCTTTGTTATTAAAATTATTAAAGAATGATTGCTACTACCTCCTCTTCTTCCTTTTTTTTCCTCTCATGCTCATGAAAAAAACCCCAAACAAATCGACAAAAAACAGACAGACTCGCCTGCCTTCTGCTCTTTAGCCTCCTTGCCTGTTTGCAAGGCTTTTCCTGTATAGCTGTTAACTCTTGCAACTGAGGAAGTGCAGAGACACTCACAAGTTCATGCTTTAAACCACTCTTTTTTTTTTTTTTTAGCAAATCTTACTACAAATCAGTTAATAACTAGCAAGGCTTTTCTGTAAGTTTTAGTAATGTCTTGAAGCCTCATGTTCCTAGCCTAAGAGAGGGTCACTCCTGTGGCTGGGGAATAATAAGACATCTGACTGTTACCCCTTGTCCCAAGAGGCTGTGCTCCTGATCCTGCTTACAGCAGTGGCCTAATATCCCTGCACAGTCATCACAGGTCACTGAGCAGTTCTCTGCGATTGCTGTTCATAAGTGGTGGTTGACTGTTGTCCTTATAACTAGATAAATCAAACACTAGCTGGATGACCTGCTTGCACTAGTTGTCAGTTTGGGTGGGATGCTCTTGTTCTGCCAGCTTTGTGTTTAATTTTAACAGGAGAAACTTACAAAAGATATCGATTACCTCATCAGTAAGGAGAGCCAGGTGAAAGCTCACATCACACAGCTGGATCTGCTGCTGAAAGAAACAGAGGTGAGAGTGGGTTGGGGGTTGACTGGGGATGGCCCTGGCAGGGACACAGCAGGGACCTGAACTGTTTTCAGGGAAGGGTTTCAAATCCTATGGACTTTTGAAGTAAATCAGTTTATGAACAATTTGTGCTAGTCCTGAATCGTATATGGTAAAACCTAATCCTGACAGTGTGGGAAATTTGGACAACACATAGAGGGACGTTAAGTTTCATGTACTGCTGTAAATTTAATTGGAAGAAAGCTCATATGATGCCTTAAATATATAGTTGAGTTAGAGTTAAAATTCTTATGTATTAATGGTCATGTAGAATGTACATTGTCTATTTACCGTAACGATATTGCAATGAAATCCAAATTAAAAGCAGAATCTCCCTGCACAAGAGTCAGAGCTAGGAGCTTGTGTATAAGCTGAAAAACATGATGGCAGAAACTGCAGGAGCTCTTGGCCTTGCCTGTATCTTGTTATAGATTGTGTCTGTGCTATACAGTTCCTTTTATCCAAGGCACTAGTCAGAGGTAGCACTGTGGCTTTGAAGGCATGCATGAGAAACTGAACTGGGTCCCCACTGATTGGGGAAGGTGAAAGAGCACCTTGCTTTTGAGCATGAAGTCTTCAGAAACTGTGATCCACTTTTACAGCGCTCTTACATGAGATGTTTACACAAATGCCATGCATAACTAAAAATGTAATTAGAGGAATACTTTCCTGCTCTTCCTTCTCTAAATTAAGATAGTAAATGCCTACTGGCTTGGGTGCAGAACTGATAGCACTTTCAGTGCTGAAGAACATGACAAAGTTCATTAGTTTTATCTATCAAACAGATTAGTAGATTGCTATGATACCTTTAACAACCTTGAGTATGATTCTATACGGCGCCACAGTGCTGTGGAATCTGTCTGAAATGTCTTTTATTCCCTCCTAGTGCAATAGTGAAAGAGCTAAAGAAGAAGCATCTCAGAGCTTTGAGAAATTGTTTCATGTCCTGGAAGAGAAGAAAACTGCAGCTGTTATGGCAATTGAAGCTTCTAAGAATTTAAGGCTGGAAAAATTGCAAACACAAATAGAAGAATATCAAGGGCTTCTTGAAAATAATGGCCTTGTAGGATATGCTCAAGAAGTGCTCAAAGAAACTGATCCATCTTGTTTTGTTCAAACAGCAAAACAACTTCATGTCAGGTATCTTGATTATCTTCTGTTTGAGGTACAGGTGCTGTTCCAAGATGTCTGGTTAGTCATATTCTTCTGACACCTCCTAGCAATGTACTGAATGCAGTACTTTGTGTTGCCGAGCCTCAGATTTGGTTCCACTATGGTTCAGTAGAAATTACTACATTACAGTGTAGCTAAGCAGCTGCACACAGGAAGGTCTGAATTCTGTGACAGCACTTAGGAAGACTGCTGTTGAAGGGTGCCAGGTTGGGTTCAGCTCACTGACACATTCCATTGCTCAGAGGTTGTGTTGGGTATCTGCAAGTTAGTCAAACGGGTCTCTTCTGACTTTGAACTCTTTGATCTTAATTGTTCTTCGTTAGCGCTTCCCACTTATTTTGTTCTTTGAACATAATGCCCTAAATTGTTAAAATGCTCTGCTATCTGAATGATTATCTGTTCATTATCCTTACACTGATATATCAAAAGGCCTTTAAATTTTGCTTTTGCATTCTGTATAAAGAGATGGACTTCCTGGGAGTACATGTACATCAGTAAGTACATGGAAACAGAACTTTTAAAAATCCAAACTTAGCACTTTTACTTTAAGGAACACACACATATGGACTCTTTTTTCTCTCTTATGCCATCCCTCTGGTTCTGTGCTTTCAGAATACAAAAAGCTACTGAATCTCTGAAGAGCTTCCAGCCAGCTGCAGCAGCTACTTTTGAAGACTTTGTAGTGGACATAACCAAGCAAGAAGAGATCCTTGATGTCTTGTCTTTCATTTCCAATGGTATTGTGAGAGTATCAGGTCTTTATCCAGTTATGGCTTTAATGGATTCTCTGGAAAGAGGCAAAACTTATGCAGGGCTTCAGTTGTAGAACTGTTTTGTAACTTGCATTGCCCCTTCAGTCTCTGTGATAAATGAGATGTTACCTGATGGCAGTGGTACCTTCAACTTTGATGAAATATCTAAGATGTCATCACATTCAGGACTAGTTTACATTGACTTCCAAAATATTGTAGTTAATCAGTATTGGGTCTTCCTAGGAGCTTTTTATTTAATAACAGGGAAGAATAGGTTTTTACATGGGTATTTTAGCTGGCAGCATAAATTAATATAGCTTTCAAAGTAAAAATAGAAAGTAAAGGATTTATTTTAAGTCCATGAATAGACCAGCCTTATCTGCACTCTTTAACTCAGTGAGACAGATTCTGCTGTTTTGCTCCCAGTGCACATTCAACAAAGGGTTTGCATAGTTAATTCTATAAAAATGTTTCTAACTTTGAGGTTATTTCTCCTCGGTTTCTGACATTCCAGGTATAGAAATACCAGAAATCAATGAAGAGCGGAGCAAGATGTACAACAAAGCTCTAATCAGTTGGGAATGCCCTGGGAAGACAGACTTAGCTGATACCTATGTTCTCAAGTATCAGAAGCTTAATAGAGAAGAGGATTTTGTGACCTGGGAGGAGGTCAAAGTTTGCGGCAAGAGCAAAGTTATAACTGGTCTTGATGTTGACAGCAGCTATGTCTTTAGAGTTCAAGGAGTTAAAGGGTCTGTCTGTAGCCCTTGGAGCCGAGAAGTTGTTTTGCGTATGCCTCCAGCTCCAGGTATTGGGTTTTCTTATGTCTACAAAGTGCTGAATCTATAACTGTCATTGTTAAGAGGTGTAGGTGTTTTCTGATAGCTCCCAGCTTCTACTACACTGTTACTCGTTGTGTAAATGTTTAGAAGCGCTGTTAACAAACAGGCTAAGTAGGTAGCATATTGAGACTGTGTTAGCTTGCATGATATTTCTTTTAGCCTTTAGAAGTGAGAAATTCTAATGCCAGTATGACTTAAAATGTAGTTTATAAGCAGAGGAGACCAAATACTTAACTAAGAGGAATTTTTTTTTGGATACTGTTTTTCAGTTTTCAGCTTTCTTTTTGATGACAAATGTGGGTATAACAGTGAACATCTCCTGCTGAACCCAAGAAGAACCTCTGTGGAAAGCAGGGCTGGCTTTCCGCTGCTGTTGGGATCTGAGCGCATGCAGGTCGGATGCTATATAACTCTGGATTACATCATTGGTGACACTGGAATTGCCAAAGGAAAGCACTTCTGGGCGTTTCGCGTGGAAGCCTATTCATACCTGGTGAAAGTGGGAGTTGTTTCTAGCAACAAGATGCAGAAATTGTTCCATAATGCCCATGATATGACCAGCCCAAGGTAAACTTCAGATTCTTGCTTAATACCTGTTTTATATAAGTAAATGGCTTTTAAAAACTAAATTAATAGTCTGGTCTCAATTAGTGCGTGAGGTGAACCTAACTAGAGGAAAGTGTCTCCAAGGATATTGTGTAAGCAGGTTGTCCTCTCCATCTCCTAATGCCTAATGACCCTTTCCATAAAAAAATTCCTCCTAATCTCTAGCCTAAATCTCCCCTGGTGGAGCTTGAGGCCATTCACTCTCATCCTGTCCCCTGTCACTTGGGAGAAGAGGCCAGCTCCCTCCTCTCCACAACCTCCCTTCAGGTAGTTGTAGAGAGAAATGAGGTCTCCTCTCAACCTCTTCNCTCTGCATAGGGTTGTTGTGCCCCAAGTGCAGGACCCGGCATTTGGCCGTGTTAAACCTCATGCCATTAGACTCTGCCCAGAGGTCCAGCCTGTTCAGATCCCTTTGCAGAGCCTCCCTATCTTCCAGGAGATCGACACCTCCACCCAGCTTAGTGTCTTCTGCAAACTTGCTAAAGGTGCACTCAATGCCTTCATCCAGGTCATTGATGAAGACATTGAACAGGGCTGGACCTAGCACTGAGCCCTGGGGAACCCCACTTGTGACTGGCCTCCAGCTGGATTTAACACCATTTACCATCACAGTCTGGGCCCGGCCGTCCAACCAGTTTTCCACCCAGGAGAGTGTGTGCCTGTCCAGGCCAGAGGCTGACAGTTTCTGTAGTAGAATGCTGTGAGAAACTGTGTCAGAGGTGTTACTGAAGTCCAGGAAGACCACATCCACAGCCTTTCCCTCATCCAGTAGACGAGTCACTTTGTCATAGAAGGCGATCAGGTTAGTTTGGCAGGACCTGCCTTTTGATTAATTGTCAGTAGTAGGACTTGACCTTAATTCCCTTAGCATACTTGATTTGGCAGCTGTTCAGAGGTACAATATTCACTGTGCATATCTGTCTATCTTTGCTGTAACTTGCGTCACGGTAGATTCCAAGTCATTGGCTTATCCCAGGCTGTACGCTTGTATACAGTATGGGAGAGGTACTGAGTACAAGTCAAAGTACAGGAGACAAACCAGCAAAAAAATTCTTATGAGCTTGGATGTGTCTAGGAACTGCAGACTGGGCAGCTATCTCCTGGGGACTCCTTAACGTTTTTAGGAGTCTACCAAATGCATTGGCTTTTTCCTGAATAACATACTGAAAGTGTAAAAATGGCAGTGCCTTAAGCTGTTTAAAATCAGATGAAGCTTTTTTTGCAAAGTGAGAAATTGGATGCTGGTTAACTGATTTCTTTTTCCTTGTAAAAACAAATATCTCAAAAAACTTTAACTGACACACATCCAGCCTCCCTGCAACATGCCCAAAAATGCAAGTCTACCTAGGGGTTGCTTGAATAGAATAATGTCGTTCTCCAGTCTGTCTCCATATGGGAACAGAAGTAGGGGGAAAAGCATGTCAACTGAACTAATCTGGCTACGCACTTTCCCCTGTAACATCTAGGAAACACATTCAGGGAAGCTTCCAGGCAGAGCACTTTGAAAAAAGAAAATCAAAAAACTTAAACCACTATGTTTTGTTCTGTGGATTATAAAGACAGCATAATGCAGCACTGGCAGGAAAACTTACGGAACAACAGTAATGTTAAATATATTTACTGGTGTTCGGCATTATGTAAATAAACATATAGTGTCTGTAATGATTAGTCATTTTCAATAAATTACTTCCCAAGTTTAGGTAATTTACTGTAGCTATAGTTTGGATCCTGATTAACTGATTTCCTTTTCCTTGAAAACACAAATATCTGGAAAACTTTAACTGACACACATCCAACCTCCCTGCAAACACCCATGATTGCCTAACGTGAGAACATTTTGATACATCCACTTCTTAGTAAAGCCTCTGTGGTTCTATCTTTGTTAGTGTTTAGCTGTTATTAGTTGTTTGAAGTGACCCAAGCGAGTATTTTCTACCTGCTTAATGCATCTTCCCTCCTGGCTTAGCCATGTTTTTAACCTGCAAGGTTTTGCAGGTGATTGTGTAGTGTTACCTATGTTATAAAAATATTTTCTCCTGTTCTCACTTATCCTACTTGAGAATTTAACAAAAGCAAATGGTTGGTTTTGTGTTCTAGGTATGATCAAGACAGCGGTCATGACAGTGGGAGTGAAGATGCCTTTGACTCATCTCAGCCTTTCACACTGGTCACTTTAGGCATGAAGAAGTTCTTTATCCCCACAACACCTGTTGCTCCCAAGGATCCAGCAAACAGAATCCTTCCCCTGCCATCGTGCTTGGGCATCTGTCTTGACTGTGACAAAGGCAGAGTGGGGTTTTACGATGCAGGCCGCATGAAATGCCTTTATGAGTGCGAGGTCGACTGCTCTGGCATAATGTACCCAGCATTTGCCTTAATGGGTGGCGCAGCGGTTCATCTGGAAGAAGCCATCACAGACAAGTATGAGGAGTACAACGATGATATCTAGTGCAGTAATCTCTTCCTGTTGCTGTTCTGAGATGGAAGATGAGAACAGAAGAATTCTACTTGAGTTTTCAATCCTGATTAATTGTGTTACAGCTGTGTGTTGCTCACAAACCTCTGAGTCAGTCTTTTTTTTTAAACAAACACTTCAGACACTTGCCACACCACTGGGAAGTGTTCTTCGGGGAACTCTTCCTGCCTTTCTTGGGATCTGTGTGATGCTTTTCTCCGCAGACTTTCTTCCCATGGGAAGCAGGGAAGAAGTTTAACTAGCAACCAAAATTACTCTCCAGGGATAGAAGTCTACCTTTTATGTAAATTAAATCCTTACCTAGTCAGTTTTGCATTTAGCCAAGTCAAAGATGACAGTGTGTTTGCCATTCTGCTTTTAAGGATTCTGCCTGGATGCCTCTGAGGCATCAAATGATGATCACCCCTGAGTGTGAGGGGTTGGGCCTTTCAGCACAAAATAATGTTTGCAAAAATGCGATATAATGAAGGGAGAAATCAGAACTGCAGATGAACATTTAGGTTGTATTTGGAAAAAGATGGGTAAACTAGAATCTGATTGCATGTCATATACCTTTAATGTGACTGTAAGCTAAAGCTCTTAATTCTGAGATCTGGTGTCATATAGTCGATGGCTTAATGGTAAGTTTCTGTACTCTTCCAGGCTTTTACTATAGGATATGTAAAATATATAAAGTGCAATTTGACTTTAAACATGAGACTTAAGAGTCTAAATCAGAAGAGTTTGCATGAATGAATATAGTACCTGGTATTTATGCAAAAGCAAATGAATTATTGACATGAATAACAATATGTGAACTTTTAAAAAATCAGGTACTCCATTTAATACTTGTTTCTGTAAGTTAATTTTTTGATCTAGTAGCAGATTGTTTTTAGTAAGAATGTTAAAAATGCACTGATTAAGTTTTGAGACCCAACTTCTGCCTTAAAAGATGTCTCCTCTCAAATTTCTGTTCCTCTTATGCTAAAAACTGTATCACATAGTTCTTTTTCATAGAATTACTTAACCACAGAATAGTTGCAATAGGAAGGGACCTTTAGAGATCATGAAGTCGAACCACACTCATGGTCAAGGGCGTGCTTCACTAGATCAGGTCACTCAAGTTTCTGTCCAGCCTGACACTGAGCACTTACAGGGTTGAGACATCCACAGCTTCTCTAGGCAACCTGTGCCAGCATCTCGCCACCCTTATTGTTACAATTTTCTGTCTTATATCTAATTTAAATTGACCTAGTTTCAATTTAAAAGCATTGCCCCTTGTCCTGTTTCTACAGGCCCTGGTAAAAAGTTTTTCTCCATGTTTCCTTTAAGCCCTCGTTATATATTGAAAGGCCACCATGAAGTCTTCCTGGAGCCTTCTCTTCTCTGGGCTGAGCAGCCTCAGCTCTCTCAGCCTTTATTCACAGGAGAGGTGCTTCATCCCTTTTTGTGCTGGATGCCCCAGAGCACGATGCTGTACTCCAAGTGGCATCTCAGGAGAATAGAATGGGAGAGTCACCCTCCTTGCACTTCTGGCCACCCAGCAGCTCAGGGTACAACTGACTTTCTGGGCTACAAGCACACGTTGCTGATTCATGTAAAAATTTCCATCCAGAGATATGCTCTTCCTACCCCCATCTGTATTGATACTGAGGATTGACCAGACCTAAATGCAAGACCTTATGCTTGACATTAGCAAACCTCATGACGTTCACATGCATCTGCTCTTCAAGCCTATCAAGGTCTCTCTGGATGTCATCTGTTCCCTCTAGCAAATGAACTGTTCAGTTTGGTGTCCCACTATCTATGTTGTTAATGAAGATACTAATATTGGTGCCAGTATGGGCCCGTGAAGGATGTCATTCATTGCTGGTTTCCTCTTGAACGTTGTACTATTGACTGTAACTCCTTAGATGTAACCATCCAGCCAATTTCTTATTCCTTGAACAGTCCATCACTCAGACCCATGTCTCAAATTTAAAGGTAAGAAAGTTGTGGGGATTGTATCAAAGGCCTTACAGAAGTCCAAGTATATGACATCTGTAGCTCTTCCCTTGTTCATTGATGCAGTCAACTCCATTACAGAAGGCCACTAGATCAGTCAGGTACGATTTGCACGTGTTGGTTCTCTCTAATCACCTCCCTGTCTTCCATAGGGTTTGGCATATCTTCCAGGAGGATCTGTTACTGATCTTACTGAGCATGGAGGTGGACTGCATTTGCTTGTAGAAATCTGTGTTAAAAAATTGGGGTACTTGCACTGTTAACTTGTGTTGTGGAAAAATAAGGATCTAAAGTGAAGGATGTTTCTAATTCATACTTGGTGCTTTCTAATTTGGGGATATGCTTTCTAATTTGGGGATAGTGTTGCATCTTGATGAATGTGTGTGAAGTATGCTTAATAAGTACATGTATACAGCTGTAGAGTTATGAAATGGGACCTGAAAATCACAGTACATATAAATGAATGTAGGTCATAATGCAAAACCTTTGTATGCTTTGCTGTCTGAACTGTCCTGCTGATCTGACCTGGAGTCCACCCCTCCCAAGCCTCTGTCTGGTGTCCACATTCAGAAGAAATGATAATTGGCAGAGTCATCTGTGCCAAGGTGAGCATAACAGCTCTTTAGAAAAGCCCAGCAAAAGTAGCTTCTTGTCTGACTGAGTCTCGCCTGCAAATGTTTCTGCCTTAGTAAGGTTGTGTGGAAGTATGTTCCACAGCTTCATTGTACGCTTATGTGAGAAACACTTTAGTGTCCCAGGCACCAGATGTGAAGCAAGGAGTAACTCCTGGAACTTTCTCCTGCAGGAGAAATGGTAAATTGTCCCTCAGTGGTTATCCTTTAGATCATTTATATTTGTAAATGTTGTCATAGCCTTTCTTTCCCATTATGCCCTCCCTTTCATGTTTCGTCTTACTGGATGGGAACCATTTTGTCCTGTTGAGCATCCTGTTTCCCTTTTTTTCTCTTCTGAGGCTGACTGGAGGGCCTGTCCATACAGACAGACTGTTGCTGTGAAGAACAACAGAATTCTGGGGTTTCCTTCTTTCCATAGTCCTAAAACCCTTATTTGCCTTTGTTCTATACTGTATATTAAGGTGACATTTAACATGCAGTCCTCACAGTTGGCTGTGAACAAGCTGTGCACATACAGAGTTTCCCCACCTTCTGTTATTTTGCATTTGTTAATTTTGAGTTTCTTCTGCTTATTTACATAGTTACTTAGTCCTGAGGGCCTCCTGCAGCTTTTCAGTCGCTTCTAGAGTTGAGTGTTCCTGAGTAGCTGTATAGGTAACACAAACATCATGATTTTATTGTTTGCTTGCTTTTCAAGATCTTGGAGCAACTTCAGTTATAGTGAGACACAGCTAATCTCTTTCTACTTTTAAAATTTGTTGTTCCTTCCACTTTTTTTTCACTCGGTCATTTATTAAACCGTGATTAGCTAGTCAAGCACTGAAAGCTTTTACATGTTAGTACACTGTTCTGTAGAAGACTCACATTCTTCTGTGTGAAAGCCCACCAGTGAAATAAACCCAGGCGATAGGATTCTCTCTTCAGTGACTGTGCCTTCTTCCACTGTATACTCATAATTCATTCACTATTCGGTAGGTTTCTTCTTACCAAACCTGGTATCGGCTTAGAGCTGTAGATTATAGGGTTGAACCTTCAGGCTTCTTGTTCCCAGACCAAATCTTCCACAGACAAATGTATCATTTGTGATTCCTCTGTTTCAGAAACTCACCTATATTGTGGGTTTTATGCCATGAGTATCAATCTGCAGTTCCACATTTAGATTCTATATAAGCTTCTGGACCAATATCACCTTATGGAAATATTTATAAATTGAACACTATCTTAGATGTGAAAACAGTCTCACAAACTCATTAATTAAAAAAAAAAAAGATTAAATTTTACTGGTTTGAGAATACAGAAGAAAAATGTAGGGTGTTTTTTTCTACTACAGCTTTTTTCTTACATTCATATAAGATAGGGTCTGCTATGCAATTACTTATTCTACTGGTCCAAGACTGCCACTACATTAAATATTTATCTGCCTCTTGTAATGTCCGTATTTATCTCAGAATTCTGAGTCTGAAAAATGATTTGGTGTTGCTTGAATACTTGGGATGGATTCTTTACAGTACTCTATGGTGCTTTCTCCAGCTTACTAAATAATAAACCATTCAGAGGCACTGACAACACGCTGTCAGAATTTTTCCACTACGTTGGAAGTGTCACCTTTCAGAAATACAGTTCAGTAGTACTTGCGTATCCAGATACTTATTTTTCCATAACAAGTTTCTTCCTATGAAACAGCACTTTACAATGTAAACTAAGCTAAGAATAGTGTGTTATTGTGTGGATCTTTGTGCAATATAGCTGTTTGGTGACTACTGTGTGATTTGCAAAGCTCTGTGCAAGTGTGAATCATGTAGACACTTTTTAGGCATCTAAAGCTTTAACAAGAAGGCCTTGTTTAAAAATATTCTGAAATGTAAATGTGATGTCTTTTTTAAAAATAAAAACTGAAAATTCAGTAGTTTGGTCTTTCACATTATTAAATCCCTGTTCTGAAGTACTCTGTTTGAAGAAATATTTCATATAGACTCAGGGGGAGAAAACACTGCATTTGCTTCTCAAGTCTGGCCATATACCAGTACCTCTCATTTTAGGAGGACTAAAGATCCTGTTTTGAACTGCCATGTCAGGCTTTTACTTAAGATGCTGATGTTAGGAACTTCACTGCCTGAGGTTCTCTCTCCAGGCAGGGAAGGAAAATGTGTGTCCAGAAGGAACTTGGCTCTTGGGAATTCTCCAGGTAAACCCACCCATTGCTTAATGGAGAAAGAAGATGATGCTTAACCCTCCCACCTCAGCAGCCCAGCCAGGAGACCTAAGTTAGGCTGGATATACCTGCCTTGCTCTGCAGTTCTGAGAGTTGTTACCACTGCTTAAATCTGCATCTCTGAATGTTCGGTGTTTTCAGTTGTCAACCCTGCTGCTTTTAGGATGTTTTTAAGTTCCAGCTTCTGGTGGTTGCTGCCTTCAGGACTGCTGTGTGTGCACTTGCAAGTGCTGTATTCACAGTGTGCGTCCTGTGAGCTGTGCTAGTGCAGTTTAAGCAGCTGTGCAGTGAACGTATGTGTGTGTATTCTTCATGAGAAAAGGGCTGACACTTCTGGGAAAGCAGGAGTGTTAAAACCAAATGCAGCATTCTGCTGAATTTTCTCAAATTTTTTGATTTGACTGACATCCTCAAGCAAGTCATTCAAAGGAATAAATGACCATGTTTGTTTATTGCTTGGAGCCAAGTAAAACTAACACTGTAGAGACAGAAGGTGGCTGAGGAAGCCCTTGAAAAAGGATGTATTTGGGACCAAGAACATTCTTGGCGCCACATCAGCAAACAAACGCAGAGCTGACTGGCACTACTGAGATGCCTGCCATCTGGGAAAGACCGAGATGGTACGTGGTCTCTGGCTCAGCTCCTATTCAGTAACAACTTTCTGAAAGCTTATTTTGATGTTTCGAGAAACAAACTGTGCATCTCTGTGTGAAACAGCTTCAGTTTGCACTGGAGTCTCAAATTAGAAAGAAGGGGGGTTGACTTGGCCTGAAGGATATTTCTATCTCCTTGGCAAAATAATAAACCTTTTTGTGTATTTATTGCCCAACTGTAAACATTGCACTGGGCAAATCCAACTTAGCATGAAAGGAATGATTTGTTTTAGCTAGCCTGCATGGTTTGTCAGGCTTAGTCCTTGTTAACTCTATTTCTCCCTTCTTCTCTGTCTCACATAGGACATTTGTAAGGGAGAAAATTTATGTTTTCTTGCTTGTTTATTAAATTCTACCCTTATTTTTCTCTGTCATGCTCATATTAGCTTCGGTGCAGTTATTGGACTTGCTGTTCTTTTCTCAGACCTAGAAACAAGAGTAGCAGTATTCTCTGATTCGCCATGCAACATAACTGATGTAGGAAGGAGGAAAAAAGTGTATGGAGAAATCCTTAAACCTTTCAGAAAGAGGTGGAGAGAAAATATCTTAGGTAGATAGAAAACTTTCACCTTGGGAGAGAATGAAAAAGTAGTTTCAGAAAAGAGGAAAAATTTTTCTTTCTTGGGGTCTGTTAGTGAAAATTATGCATGGTAGTCAAGCAGGATATGGAGATAGGCAGAGAACATTCCTACCAGTGATGATAAATGTGTTTAACCTACAGTGCCAGCTGGCATGTTGTTGCAGGGATGGTTGTTTCTAGGTTTGGTAATCCACTGTGATCTGGTGGGCTAAACCAGTAGGAAGTTCAGTGCCTTCCTCCCAATTTCTTCCAATGTGGTATAATGAACAAATAACTTTCTCTCTGTATGAGCTCAGCTAAAAAGACCATATTTGGACTCTCATAGAATACTTTGGGTTGGAAGGGACCTCATACCCCAACGAGTTCCAGCCCCCTGTCATGGGCAGGGACAACTCCCACTAGATCAGGTTCCCTGAGGCTCCATCCTACCTGGCCTTGAACACCTCCAGGGATGGGGCAGCCACAGCTTCCCTGGGCAACCTGGGCCAGGGCGTCCCCACTCTCATCAGGAAGAAATTCTTCCTAATGTCTAGTCTAAATGTGCCCCTCTCCAGTTTATACCCATTGCCCCTCATCCTATCACCACAACCCTTTATGAACAGTCCCTTCTCAGCTTTCTTCTAGGCTCCTTTCACATACTGGAAGGTTGTTATAAGGTCTCAGAGCCTTCCCTTCTCCAGGCTGAACAGCCCCAACTCTCTCAGCCCTTCCTCATACGGGACATGCTCCAGCCCTTGGATCATTTTTGTAGCCTCCTCTTGACCTGTTCCAGCAGCTCTATCTCCTTCTTACATTGAGAATTCCAGACTTGGACACAGTACTCCAGATGAGGTCTCATAAGAGAGGAATAGAGGGGCAGATTCCCCTCCCTCGCCCTGCTGGCCACGCTGCTTTTGATGCAGCCCAGGACACAGCTGGCCTTTTGTGCTGTGAGCCCACACTATAGGCTCATGTTGAGCTTCTCATTAACCAGCAGCCCCAAGTCCTTCTCTGCAGGGCAGCTCTCAGTCATCATCCCCCATCCTGTACTGAAATTGAGGATTTCCTCGACCTAGGTGTAGGACCTTGCACTTGGCCTCGTTGAACCTCATTATGTTCTTCCAGCCCCACTGCTCCAGCCTGTTTCCAGTGTGGCAACTGCATCACTCAGTATCTATCCATCCCTTCTAACAAAAGGACTGCAGTATAACTTTTAAGAGTAGAATTTACATTAATGTAACTTCAATGGGTTGTTATGTAGCATGCCACAAAACCACCATAACTAAACTGGTGGAATGAAACAAATTCTTTTAGGACAGAATCTCATAAATACTCCTTTTAAAGTAAGTTCAGTGATGAATGAAGGTTTAAAATTAAGGATTCACCTGAGGAGTCATTTTATAAGAGAATTTCAGGGATCTAAGCTAACTGCTTGGTTATGGTAAAGATGTAGTGCTTCTTTTTATTTATCACACCTATATATTCATGTGTGGGTTCATGCATCTCTGTTGGGGTGTTCATGCATGCCTTTTTTTCCAAACAACTTGACTTTGGCTGCTCATGGAATTGTTAGGAAGGTCAGAAAACACTGAGACGTATTCAAATAATACTGACAACTGTTCTTAGGGTCGTTTTTATTCATGATTTGGCATCTTGATGGGCCAAGTGTCCTCCCCAGAGGAGATCTTGAACCATCCAGTGCCTGTCTTTGGGGAAGAAGCCTTCCCTGCTGACCACCCAGGACCTAACTGTGTTGGGGAACGGCTGCGAGAAAACGACCATGGTTCTATGCAAGATCTATGCAGGACAAGCCTGATACGAGGCCTCTGGCTGAGAGCAGGCACCATGAAGGACACGCCAACCTTGGAGCATTGTATCAAGCAAAGGCAGGGAGCCAGACAGACTGGAGCTGGTGTGTACTAGCCACAAGTAGGAGGAACTAAGAAGAGCATGATGTTTGAGGTAACCAATGTAGTGTGTGTTTGATTGTTCGACCAATGACACGATGACCTGTGGTGTTTGTTGCCTTTATAAAGGCTGGATGTTAGACAATAAAGTTGAACCTCACTCTATCACTCACATTGAGTTGGCTGCGTGATTCCCTCACCTGTCATAACTGGAAAGGGAAGCTAGTTTGCATAGTTGTGATGGTTTGAGTCAAAACTCCTCCCAAAACCCTCACAGCATCCGCAGACCCCCTTCCTTCCACCCCTCACCCCCCTGTACAAGCCCAAGGGAGAAAAGGAGAAGAAAAGAGAGACTAAAAATGCCGTAGTGATTATATACTCATCTATATTAACACTTCTATGCAAATAAATACCACATATACAAAAACCAGAGAATAAGAGACCCCCAGAACATCCCCTGCCCCGTAGGGAAACTATCAGAGATCCCCAAGGACTCCCTCCTGCCCCAAAGGGAAACTAGAATCCAAGAAAAAAAAAACAAGAAAGCTAACAAGAGGAAATCAATCACTTTCCTTTCAGATAGCAGAACCCCATCAAGTCACCTCCGCACCGCCAAGGGTCCACAAGGCCCCAGACTCCCACACACGGCAAGACCAACAGCAGAGCAGACACTCTCCAGCTCCAGAAGTGAGAGACAGAGAGCGAGAAGGAAGTGTCCCACCCCTGATTTACACCCTGATCTTACGTAGAAAAATCGCATGGAATACTGGGAAATGTAGTTCTTCCTCAGCCACAACCTGGCCATTCAGGAGAGTCCAAAATTAAACCCATCACAATAGTAACACCAGGTTTCACCTGTCTTTGTCATGTCTTCCCTCATTTAGAAGATTCTAAGTATTGGGTGTCCCTCATATTTCATGGTGCTTATGCAGATGTGAATTCATTCATGCTGGTTTTATTAAAACTCTTCTGTGACTCACAGGGCAGCAGGCAAACCCTTACACAAATTAAACACAGCTCAAAATGTAATTTGACTTGTTTTCTTCTGTTTTAAATGACTAGAGACTCGATTTCAGAGAACTACTGAGACAGAAAAATAAGGATGAAGAAGGGTAAGACTGGGACTCATCTTGAGGGAAAAAAAAAATCACATGTAGTAGCAGAATTGTACTATTCAAATTTTATTTCAGTGCACTTCCAGACAGAATCACAGAATCACAGAATGACCGGGTTGGAAGAGATCCACTGGATCATAGAGTCCAACCATTCCTATCAAACACTAAACCATGTCCCTCAGGACCCCGTCCACCCGTAACTTAAACACCTCCAGG
>WAAB01025590.1:4932-19651 GCA_013389865.1 Piaya cayana | reverse complement strand
ATTATGAAAAGTACATTTTCAAAACACTACCAAGGAAGGGATCTACAGGTAAATTTTTTCTTTGGAAGTCCTATTCGTTCTCTAAATACTTTAAGTAATTTGATAATCCATACATATATATGGATTTTTATTTATATATATATATAAATAAATTTATGCTGCCTGTATTTTGTTAGCCTCCAGGCAGGCAGGCATCACTCTGAGCCCCATTTCTCTTGGCACTAGCCAGCACCCAGCCTGGTGCACAACTGCTGGAATCAAAGTGTGATAGCATATGGCATGCAGATTTCTGGTGTAAATGTATTAATGAATATTTAAAAATGTGTTCATCTTCCAGCACCCCTCTTTTAACTTGCTGTGACAGTGGTGAATATAACAGGACACATGGGCTCAGGAGTGAGCAGACTTGAGCATGTGGGTAGGCAGGTAGGCTTCACTTTCATGGACTTTCTCGTGTCTACCCCTTTAATTATTTTTTCCTTCTCCTCATCGTCTCTTGTCTAGTTAGCTGCTGTGTGAATGCAACCAGAAGGGGTTTTTTAGATAAGTGGTGCAAAGAGCATACCCTTGGAGTCCCCATAATTTCTGTGCAATTAGAATGTATGGTGAGTAGGAAATACTAATATCCACTTGTCACAGTAGTGACATTCTGCTTGTTTTGGCATTTTATTATTTCTAATGATTAACCCACCCCCCACCAAATCCTGAAAGTAGTTTATAAGCTTGATTTTTCTTAACTGTAAAGAAGATATATCACTATAATTTTTAAAAGTGTAGCCCATAATGTTTCAAGAAATACTGAAATACTGATTTCTTAACTGATTTTATAGTTCAGCTCCAACCATTCACTACACTTGTGTTCTTGTCAAAGAGAGTCAACAGGAACTAGCATCAGCACCAACTTTCAGCTGAAGCTCCTGCTGCAGCATTTTGCTTCCCCTTGATTCACCCTTTGGTCACTTTTGGTAAGGTCTGTCCTCACAGGACTTCTAGCTCCAGGTTCATCCCAATAAAGCCAGTTGCAGGTGTTATTGAGACTGGAACACATTGCAGGGCAGCATTTTTAAGAACAAATGACCAAAGCATACAGGCTGATAAGTAGAAATTGAAATAGTTAAGGAGAGATGGGTTCTGTGCTTTCACACCAGGTATTGGCAGCATTTCCTGGGAGATGGGCTGAGCCTGCATTGTTTGTGCTCAGTCAGAGTGTGCTTTGCTTTATGCAAGCTGCAGTCTCATAAATACCATCTACTTCTCAAGGGAGAAGTGCAATATATAAGGTTGCGCAAAGTACTCTTTGGCATGGGATCAACTCAGCCTTTAATATATTTTTCAGTGCTGCTGGCAACTTTGGGCTATTCTCCATAGAACATACAAGAAATGTAAAGGCACAAGGACTGGCTGCTTTGAGGTAAATAAGGGAAATGCTTCTGCTTCTTTGAAATGCAAACCTGGTGGTAACCACTGCTCCAGTGGCTGCTGTTCCTTCGGTGAGGCACATATGATGCAAATGTATGCTGGAAAGTGACAATCAGAAGACTTTGAGAAGCAAAAGATTAGAGAAAACATATTCTTTTCCACAACTTTTATGCTAAGTAATACTCAACCCATTGATTTAGAGTTCAACAAGTTCTACAGAGACCAAATTGTTACAATTAAGTTACAAGCTTAGAACTACCCAGCTGGACTTTGTGGAAGATTATACTGTGTTTCGATGTTGAGATGACTATTGCTTACATTTTCAGTGGTTTTGTAATGAGAGATTTAGGTTTGGCTCTGCCAAGTTCTACACAGATTGTTAAGAAACCTGCTGGAAGTTCTTAAGTTGCCATTAGGGTGAACTCCAGTTTAAAAACAACTTTCTTTATCAATATAAGAAAGATTTCTTAGTCACTACTTGGCATTTTTCCTGTTGTAGATTTAGAAAAATATGAATTTCTTATATTTGGTTACTTCTTTTCAAAATTATACAAAACCTTCTCCCCTGTGTTTCCATTATTTTCTTCAGATACCAAAAGGAAAAGGAAATTGTGTTGAGAAAAAAGTGGCAACTTCTTCTAATTTCAAAATAATTGAATTTTATTTAAAAAAGACAAAACTCTAAGAAGTAACCACAATAATTTAGAGGGTGCACCTTCCTGAACTGGGACATTGCAAGAAAGTAGATGTCTTATCCAGGCATAATAATTTCTCCTTTTCAGTGCTGACAGGATTTTAACCTTGTTCTTTAACCTAACATACCTATTATTATGGTCTGGGTTTACCCATTTTACAAGGAATGCTTAGGTTTCATTTACATTTGTTTACATTGTGTGAGAACAAGTCACGTTGAGCCCAATTGAAGTTATGAAGTAGGTTTTGTTCCAAGGCTTGCTAAAGGAAAGAAGAAACCAGGGGAAACCAGCTTCAAGCCAAAATACTGGAGAGGATAAAAAAGATGTGATCATAACTTTTGCAGAAAATTTAGGAAGTGCTATAGCCTTGCCATACAGAGTGCCTGTTTCAAATTCTCTCTTCTACAACTGATTTACTGACCAGGGCATCTCTCTGCCCTTCCCCTTCTTACAATAGGTTTATTCTAAAAGCTTAAAAAATGTATATATTGACATAAATAGTGGCAGAAATATTTAACAGATAATTAATGTTAGCTTATTTTGTTTACAACTCATTTTTAAAAATCTTATCCAATTGATAAGACCTCAGCACTGCAAGTTATTAAACTCTGTGTTGAAAAGGAATGAAAACCCTGTTCATCTTCCTTAACAAGCTCTTATTTGATCCTTGAGTAGTAATCATTGGACACAGTTTAAATTACCGGCTTTCAGTTTCTTGAAGTTTGCTGCTAAGTTTTGCACATTCTATTATGAAACGTGTTGCCAGATTCTAAAGAAGAGGGAGAAATTATGTTAAGCCTCAATCAGAATATATCACATAGTCTTTCTTGTTTTGAAACATAGATAATTCTCCCCAGTAAAGCTCAGCTTTCCTAAATGTAAGAAAGTGTAGTCTACTGACAAAATATTGACTGATCATTTGCTTTTGGAAAACATACAATAAGGTCATCAAAGTAAAGCAAACAGAACAGAACCAAATTTGAGGAGGTAATTCAAACCCACCCTACTTGCATTAGCTCAAGACCTCATCGGAGTACTTCCATAACTTCCTAAATTCCACAACAGACTCTGAAAGAAGCCAAGAACAACACATTTCTTTCAATTCCAAATTAGATTTTTGCTGGAGGGATTAGGGTATCTGTCCACACGAATGTCTTGGAATGATGAAAATCTTAACAACAGCATGGTTTGTAGCATATTTAAAAGAAAACTTAGATTTCTAAGAAAAAGTAGTCTTAGTCTCCTTTGTGTTCTGAAAATCTCTGCGGTTTCCCTGCTCACTGATCTGCATGTTTTACTTCTCATTGCACGACATTTTTACAAACAATGATTTCAGATGGCTTCTCCAAGATTCATGACTTTAGATAATCAGCATGATAATATCTGCTTCTACTTAAACACTCAGAATCAGTTTGTAATTGGCATTTCTTCAGCTGAAAAGCTAGGGTTTTGTGGCACTGTGCAGTCTGCAGCCTTCTAGGTCTGACAATTAATATAATTAAGTCATGAGCTTAGTTCCATTAAGTTGCCGTCATTAACCCATGCAGCTGGAGATTGTGACACCTCTTGTGAACTGCTGTGGGTATGGAACAGTCAGAACCCTTCTTAAACATAATTTTAGTGAAGCAAAGCATTTAATCCTTTATTCTTCAAGCAGTTAGAGGGATCCTTTCTGCATGAGTAGTGCTGGGGCCCTGCCTGGCTGTGTATTTCTGCTTGGGGTGCCGTGATAGGCAAAGAGGCTAAGAAAAGGGAAAGTCAGATGCCTGCTTAAATGCAGAACCTGCTGCTGTTATCATTATATTGCACTGTTCAAAGATAGTTACTGAATTGCTGAGGGTGATTGAGGTACAGATACATTAATTTGTGATATGTGGATAGAGGAAGCTCTCTGTCGGTACATTTCAGTGTAAGCAAATATAAATATGTTGCTAAGAAGACAAATGTCAGTGAGGGAAAAAGGGAGTAAATGCTTAGAAGATTGAAGGGTAGCAATATCAGGAAAATCTGTTCCCAAGAGTATCTGGTCTCCAACAGCCATAGTGCTAGTCACTTAAAAGCTCTGTTGCTTCAGAGAACAATGTATTTGCTTTAACCTCAGCTTTGGTGTATCTAGTGATTTTTAGGAATGTGACCCTCCCAATGACTTTAAAAGAAATCAAGTTACAAGTAAACAGGTGATAGAATGAGAGGGAATGGCCTCAAGTTGTTCCAGGGGAAGTTCAGATTAGCTATTAGGAAAAATGTCTTCAATTAAAGAGTTGTCAGGCTGCCCAGGGAGGTGGTGGGGTCATCATCCTTGAAGGAATTTAAAAGACTGGTAGATGAAGCACTCAGGGTATGGTTTATTGGTGGACAGGTTCGGTTGGACTCAATGACCTCAACCTAACAATTCTGTGATTTTGTGTGAACACACCATGTACTGATATAGGTTTTTTTGTTGAGGAATACTCAAAATTAAATCCTGCCATGTCTACGGCCAACTCTTCCACACTGTATTTCAAGTGACAGAGCCAAAGACTGGGGAAGCCTGATCTGATGGGATGTCCCTGCCCATGGCAGGGGTTTAGAACTGGATGATCTTTAGGGTCCATTCCAACCCAAACTACTCTATGATTCTATGAGTCTATCATCCCTTAAAACAAAAAACACAAACCCACCCCTAAACAAACAAACAAAAAAAATGCCATGCCATATTTCCTTGGTTTCCCCCAATTTTTTTTTGACAGGCTGAGAAGTCCTGGTGGGGTTTCTGTGCACTTTGCTCCTGCGGGGATGGGATGCTCCTCTCCATGGAGGAACCCACAGTTGGGTCACAAGCTGTTTTCATAGAATCATAGAGTCATAGAATCACCAGGTTGGAAAAGACCCATCAGATCATTGAGTCCAACAAGTGTAATGGAGGAAACACATCTGCATTGGCAGTGCTAAGGAGCAGACTATTAACAGCAAAACAGATTTCTACCTGAATTCGATTAGTGTATCTACTTAACAAGCTTCAGACCTACTGTTTGACTTCCTTTAGGGATGCTTGAAGCACCCAGCTTTGTGCCACCATATGCAGGAGCAACCAAAATGGGGTGCTGCACCATGCAGTAGATCTGCTTTCTCAGCTGCTGGGTTTGTGGGTGGTCAGGTGTTGCCTGTCTGGGTACATGAGCCAACCAAAAAAGACACACACCAAAAGAGTGCTTAGTTCTGAGTATGTTTTTGAGATTCACCCCCTTTTTTTACTTAAGCATGTAGTTGAACAGATACCATCTCCTTCCCTTCTGCATCACTCCCATGCTCACAGTACACAGGCAGCGTCCTGCTCACTGTGCCAACTGTTCCCACAGCACCTACACGCTGCTCTTGCTCTCCCCACAGCCTTTCCCTTGCTGAATACAGATAGAACAGTGTGGTCTGTGGGCAGCAGCCACCCCAGGTGAGGTGAAGTGGAGCCTTCCTCTGGCTGAGCAAGCGGGGACTGCACTCTGGTGGTCTCAGCTGGAAGCTGTTCTCAGCTTGTGTTCATTACATTTCCAGAAGGACGTACAGACTGCAATATTGAACACTCAGCTTGCAGTCATCATGAGTCTAAGAAAATAAATAACTGCAAACCCAAAGAACTTGAAGAAGACCAAACTAAAATTTCTTAAACCACTAATGAAAACAGATGGAAAGGAGGCACAACCATTTACACTGCAGGGTCCCTAGTTGAGTGGAAAGTCTCTAAATATGTTGTCCAGACAGGGCTGCGGCTGTCTAAAGCAGTTCCTCTGATATCTGACCCGCTTTGAATCTCCTACTAAGCTTACTAGACTCTTCAGGTTTGGAAAGGAGACCTGCAGGCTGCTGCTGGCTTGCAGGTACACCAGCAAGAATATCTAACTTCCTTATTCACAATACACAGAAGACAGAAAAAGTCCATGATCAATTCAGTAAATTATTGCTTAATAATAGTAAAATATCAGAATAATTGGCCCAGAAACATCCAAAACATGCTGTGAAGGAGGAGCATTGATAACTATGTCTCTCTGTCAGGGTTATCTAGTATGTCCTAACCCTCCCCAGCATGGGAGTTTCCACAGACCCCCTACACAGCCCTGGTAGTGTCTCCCTTTTTTGCAGCAGCATGGCTTGCCTGATCAAATTTTTTATGTGATGGAATTAAACAAATTACCCTGTTACCTGATGGAGGAATGGGTTCATCACTTCATGAATCAATGTGATTCCAGTGAGCCAGTTTATTGAAGTTCATAACAGTTTCTTATACCTTACACGATTAATACAGACTATTGTTTAACAAGCTTATTCAACAATGCTCCTTTAGCAACAAGCAATCAGTTAGTTACATGAATCTTATCCTTTCCCATGAGAAAGCCTATGTGAGCATTCTAGCTCGACAGATTACAAAGTTACAACTCAAGGTGTACCAAAGGAAAGTTACCAGTGAGAAACAAGAGAAGCATTACAGCAGAACAATCCCTTAATGTTGTAAAAGAAACTTTGAGCCTGTGTAAGCCTTTGTATTCGTGGTGGGTACGTGCAAAACTTCGCATACAAAGCTGCAAAGCCTTGTGTCTTTATTTCATTTAGCGTAAGTTGTTCAGTGCTTGGAGATGCTCACAAAATGGCCTCTGGTCTGTAATCACCCATCAGTTAGTTATCTATGCAGAATTCTCCTGGGATTTGTACCTTTATCACATCCCTTCCTCTTTCCCTTGTTTCTTTTTAATGTGCACCCCCCTGACGCCCCAACTCCTTTAAATGGTCTCCAAATGTCCTGTGCTTTCTAGACTGCTCATCACTTTCCCCACCCTGGCCCTGTTTCTAGAACCTCTCAAACACTTCCTGTTTTTATGGAAAAATAGCTCCTGAACTAAATCCAGGGTTCAGGAAAGCACAGAGCTTCTTTTTATGTCTCCTATGAGTAAGCCTGTGGGATACAGGCTTGTATCTGAACTAGCAGTATGTCATTCCCCATACCTTTAATGACTTACTATTTGTAAATTTCAGCAGATATATGCTTTTTTTTTTCTTAAAAAGGAAAGAAAATTAATCTAGAAGGAAACTACTTCTCTGGGAGCAAACTAAAGACTCTTCTACTTAGTTACACACAAATAAATTATAAAAATAGTGGTTTTGAAGCAGTCAAACAGGAGACTTATTTCACCTGGCATTACCAAGCCACTCTCTCAATATCTAGGACTTGTTAAGCCTGTTTTTACAAGCTGTGTGCTTAAAGAAGGTTGCAGGAGAAGAATAGACTTTTTGACAAGCTGGCTGTTGCAATGTCCCCAAATGTTTTTGGTTCATATTCCCACAGTGACTGTTTCCCCATGTGTTTTACCTGCTTTTCCTGTCTTTGTGCTCTTTTTATGGCTTATGTCCTTAGGACCATCACATGTTCACCCTACAATTAGCACAGAAATTATTTTAGTTATCTCTTCCTCTCTGACATGTGCACACTTTTTCTCTGAAGCATCTGTCTTACTTAAGGACTATGCCATCAGTACAGTGACATGATTAAGTGAAGAAGGGATTTGTTTTGGGTCAAGGCTTCTGAGTCACATTTTCTGTGAAGAACAATGATGTAATTCTGTATTATAGTTTTCAGCATCAGAGCTGGATTATGCTGTTTCTGGCCACACTGCCTTCATCTGCCCCTTCCTCACACCCTATTGTTTTTAAAGGGCTGGTGACTGATACTGCATGAATGAGAATGATCAACATGAGGTTGAAAAGGGGTGATGTTTATGGTAATAAAACAACATTATGAAAATGTAACTTGCAACTATGAGTTAGACACTCCATAAGCAACTACTGCTAGAGGCATATGGTGATGTCTTGTTTCTCATTTTTCTTCTTGTATGATTTATTTAAATCCTAATCTCTTATGATTGGCATTGACTATAAACAATGTTGTCAGGTTTGTGGGAATCTGTCCATTATTATTCTGTAATTTAATGAGATAAGCAATTTTCTGATAGCCATGCTAAGGACCCTACTGGGGAGACTGAGCACTAGTGATTAGCATTGACCTCCAGAGTGGAGTGCCCTCTGGTAGTCTGAAAGCCCAGCATCTTATCAAATATAGATATTCATGTATTTTGTGATAAAGAAGGAATTTATTTTATCCCAAAGCTGTTGCTATAGGTGTTTTAAAAATACCTTCTGGCAGTGATTTTTAGCACTGTATTGCTTACTCGTTTCATCTGCTTATGATAACTCAACAAATAATGAAAATCTTTGTTACAGTCTATGCCCGCTTCTGAATCAGCTTGCAGCAGAGGATTTCCTCCATGGATGGCTGAGTAGTTACTTTATGTTGGGAAGTATAACTAAAATAACATTAACAGAATGACAAGAGAGCCCACAGCCCTCTGCAGTCTCTTCCCCAAGGAGTCCAAGGTAAAGTTCATTTAGCGCGTGTATATGTGATGACAGAGAGAAAACCAGAAACCTTTATTAAGCTTGATCTATAACATCTCAGCCTGGGACTTTGCATAGAAATGTGGGTTCTTTATTTCAGGAAAGTTCTGAAAGGCAGTCTCCTATGTGCATGAATCATGAGTAGGACCTTACAGCTAGAGAACAACAAAGTATTTGCAATATTCCAACTGTACCTGCACAGTTGCTGAGATTGTGGGTAAGTGCAGGCATTTAAAGTGGAGCAGGCTTTTGTGTGAGAACAAGTAGGGATTACTTAAGAAAAGCTTCTGTGAGGTCTGTTTCTTTCTGGGTGTTTATACAGATATCCTCATAATGGTTCCTAGTTTGTAAATTGTTCCCTTTAACAACTGGGGATACTTGCTATTATTCAGTTAAGACTGGAAAAATCTCTCTAATTCAGGACTCACTGGCAAAGGAAACTTAGTAGAATTGTAGAATAATTTGGGTTGAAAGGGTCCTTAAAGATCATCTATTTCCAACATCCTAACATGGGCAGGTACACCTCCTGCTGGATCAGACTTCTCCCAAGAGAAAAATAGAGGGGATGAATCCCCTCCCTTGACTTGATGGCCACACCTCTCTTGATGCAGCCTAGGTCGTGGTTGGTTTCTGGGATGCGAGTGCACATTGCTGACTCATGTTGAGCCTCTCATTGACAGCACCCCAAGTCCATCTCTACTGGGCAGATTTCAATCACATCATCCTCCAGCCTGATTTAATAAACATTACATAACTTCCGTGCTTCAGGACTTGATGTTATCACAGCCCCTGTTCTGAGAAGGTAGATGGTAAGAGGAATAAAAATGAATTGTTTGTTTGTTTGTTTTAATTCTTGTGTCGTAACACTTTCTTCTTTGTTTTGAATTGTAATGAAGTCTTTCAACCTCAGTCAGTGTCGTATTTCTTCTACAAAGGAAGATTCCACTAAGACATTGCTTTTTTTTTTTTTTTTTTTTTTTTTTTTTTTTTTTTTTTTTTTTTTTTTTTTTTTTTTAAAAAGAAACTTTCCTCTAATATTTTTTTTTTTTTTTTTTTTTTTTTTGAAGTACAAACCCACAACTCTTTCCGGTCAGTTTCTTAACAAGTGTATTCAGAGCTTAAATACAAAAACTGCATTTCAGACTACACAAATAATTTACTATATCCCATGACCAAATACATGTGTGTATCAAGGACTTTTGCTCAGAAGTGGGTTGTTGCAATGCTTCTCGGTCACTGCTTCTCAGCCACTTTAGTGCTTTGCTGATGAACTCAGTAAGGTGTCTGCTAGGACAGTTTTTACCAAGATGAATATTTCCTGGGTAGAGCAAGATATATGGGATGGGGACAGTTGCTATGCTGAGATGTCTTCAAGTATCTCATGGATAACCTGATCACTCTCTACAGTTGCCTGAAAGGTGTGTGCTGGTCTCTTCTCCCAAGTAACAAGTGATAGAAAAAGAGAGAATGGCCTCAAGTTGTGCCAGGGGAGGTTTAGATTGGAACAGGAAAAATTCCTTCACTGAAAGAGTGGTGAAGCACTGGGACAGACTTCCCAGGGCAGTGGAAGTGTCGGCATCTTTGCAGGTGTTCAAAAAATGTATAGATGTATTGTTCTGGGACATGATACAGTAGGCATGTTGGTATTCTGTTGGTCTTTTCAAACTTTAATGATTCCATGATTCTGTGATTCTATTTAGTGTCCTGTAATGATTTGTCATGCTTGTAAGAATGTGCTGTGGAGGCTGAAGTGCTTCCTTGTTATGCAGTACATCCAGCTTGGATAGTGGGTGTGTAAGCTTCCTTGTTAGTCATCCTGGCTGTAACTAATGCGTTCTGCATGAGGAATGACCAAATTTTTGTCTTCTGTTTTCATATTCATGTTTGTGCCTAAGTCTCTCCACCTTGAGGGTTCCTGTGATATCATTCCAAAGTAGGTTTCCCCTGGCAATGAAAACGATTTAACTTCCTTCCTTGTGTCTATATGCTATAGAGTGCTTATAGCTCTAAGTGTCCTTATGCTATAAAACACTGCACACCTGGGTCTTTGTGTATCTACTTTGAGAACTTCCTCAGGCTTAAGGCTCATTTGTGAAGTTGTTCCAGGAGTTCTGAATATATCTAAACCTCAGTACCTGCCGTCATCACAACCAACATGAATTCAGCTGGCAATGGAGTTACCTACTCGCCTGGATTTTTAATGTTATTTTGAGGGAAATTCTCAAACAGAAGTGAGTTGTGGAGTGTACTCAGTGGGTCTTGACCTAGTCCACGAGTCCTAGTGAGGTGAAGGCTTACCTAATCCACTGCAAACCCCATCAAGGATTTAAGTCAACACGCCACTAAAGTAGGCATAGACCTTCAGTGCACCGAGCTGTGACACTTTACCCATTTGAGGAAAGGTACCTGAATTCTTAACCTTGATTGCTCTTTGAAAATCATCACACACAAATTGTGCTGAAGGCGAAGGTGGCATTGTGAGTTGACTGTTTGTCCATGACATTGAGAAAAGCACTTTACTTCGCTAATTAAATGAGAAGCAATTCCCTGAGATAGAGAGATGTGTCTAGCTACGTCAACAGTGAAAGTTGCCCTGTTTTGTTAATGACTGTGCACCTCCACATGATGTATCTTCAGCTGAGATGCTGATCTCTTCTCTAAATTTGGCAGTACTCTGTGGCTCCTTTTTAAGTACGGAAAAAAATGTTGTTCTCCTACTCCCAGTTCTGCCTAAAGTGAATTCCCTTCCTGATGTCTTGTATTTTCTAGTTCAGGGACTATCTCAATCCATTATCAGCAAATAACATTTCCTGCAAATAACCTTGCCACAATTCAACAAGAATGTGTTTCTTAAGACACAACCTGATCGACCTCAGTAGTTTTGCTCTCTGTAGTTTGTTCCCAGACACAGCCTAGATTTGTGAAATTCGTCCTCCTGGCAGTCCATGCATTCCATTGCTGGCTGGAATTGCGGGAATGGATGTTAATAAAAGAAAAAGAAGGCCTTCTGCAGCCAGGGTCACAACCATCGAGCAAGTAGATGGAACCAACCACTACAATCTTACCTCTCAGCTTTCCTTGTATTGTTAGGATTCTTCTTATAGCTGGATGGAACATGAAAATATACCTTTTTCAGGCTGGAAAATAAAATCCGTGCTGTTCCAGTACCCATCCCTGCTACATACTTGACCACTGCCTTCCACTTCTTTTGTTTTTGAATCTTCAGCATGGTTGAAGGATATAGTGGCCTAGTAGATAAGCTAAAAAGAAGTTAAAAAGCACAGTGCAGATCACTTCATGAGAGAAACTCCCCAGTCAGAAAGTCTGGCTGTGTGATGATATTTAAATTGATGTTTACTGCAGAATAGTCAACACTACTCATGAGTGTAAATGGAGATTGATAACTAAATAATAATAGACCCATTAAACCAGCTATTTTTTGTAATGGATGGCATTGACCAAGATGCTGGAGCATAGAGATGGAAGGGTTGAGCATGCAAGGACCAGTGATTTACCATGAGAAATACATTTTATTTGCAGTAACTCGATATTGGCAAAGCAAACAAGGAGGCTGAACCTTTCAGGAATCATCAGAGGGCTTCACCTCCTCCCTTAGGCTGAGATGCTTCTCACTGTTCTCACTCTGGCCTTACAGGGTGCAATGGGCCATATCACACTGGGGCATTGTGACCTTGGTGCTGAGATTCATTTGTTTCTTGGCATGTCTTCACTAGAAATGCTAAATGACTTTGTGCAATTTTGCTTTCATATTATATAACAAAGTGAGTCTGACTTGTTAAAACTCCCTTTGAAGATACCAGTAGCATGCTGAGCTTACTGGATTGTCCTAAAATTTAGAGATACGTCTGTTACTTGAGAAATCACTGTGTCAGGAAATAAAACAACTATGCTCATCTGAGACTACCTATGTCTCTTACTTTCAATCACTTTCATTTAATGATTGTGATTTTCAAGCCTTCTACTTGTCTGATGTGTACTAATTATTTTATAGACAATATTCAGTAGTCCTGTCTATTCCCTCCTCCCTTATATGCTTTTCTGATAACTAGGGTTTTACCATCATCATCAGCAGGAGCAGCAGCACTAACTCTGGAGAAATGGGTTTTGCTGGGTGTGGTTGTTGGGGTATTTGTAATGAAGGGGCTCTTTTGTAAGCAATGAGATGGTGTTCAGAATGAAGACCAGATAAAATCCAGTGAAAGGAAAGTTAACTTATAGGAAGTCAGAAATCTAGGACTACTTCTGTCAGAAGGAAGATGTACAAAATGGGGTAAATCCAAGAACAAACTGCTTGGGAAAGATATAAAATGTAGGGGTCAAGTATTGATTCAGATGAAAAATATGACGCCAGCAGCATATTGTCAAGAGTCAGGACAAATTATACTTGAGAGGGACTTGTTTATTTTACTTAATGATCTTCCCTTTCTCCTATTTTGCAGCACATTCTAGGGGGTAAATCCTCTTCCCTCTCCTAAGTATATTGAGTCATGCAGCTTTCCCAATGTCCAGACATTTCTTTACATGGACAAGTGACAAACCAGAGGAATTTAGCAGAAGTACACATTGCAAATTTCTCAAGACAGGACTGACTGATATGCATTAGGATTTTGAGGAGGTAGTGCCCAAGACGGGTGTATGAGAGTGGTAGTAATTAACAAGACATCATCTCCAGCACTCAGACTGGAGCAGATAATCACTCTCAGGTAAGGAAATGCAGAGGTTGGAAATCCAAGTTCCTCCAGTCTCTTCTATCCTTTCAACTCCAGAAGGGACACCAACATGACAGAAAAATGCTTGTGTTTGTAGTAATCACCTGTGGGCCACATCTACCACTTCTTGCAAGTTTAAAACTGTGTACATTCCAAGAGACTGGAGACAGTGTGGAAGTGACGGCAATATCTTTAGAAAAGTAAGTGAAATGACCTGAGTCATTTTAGGTCAATCTTACATTGATTTGAGGCCTAAAGATGGAACAGTTAAAAGATTGAAGTTAAATTAATGTCAGTCTATAGGGCTTAAAAGAAAATAGGTCTTGTCAAATGTATTTAATTTAATTGCTCAAGATCACAGGTTCAGTTGATAAAAGTATAATGGTTTTCCTGGGATGCACTTTTCTGGAGACATGCCAGTCCACTGTATTGCTTCCACAGCTTTGTCCACTGTCTGCTTTAGGATTCTGAGATTTCAAGAATTGTCCCTAGTTTTGTGGTCTTTATTGGTAGCTGCCTCATGCTTGGCACACAGCTGACCTGGCAGCCTTGACTTTAAGTCACAAATACCTTTTCTGAGAACCCGAGCTATCTGAATGGTCTTGTGGAATACAGCAATTCCTGCCATGTCTGCAGCATAGATATGTATTATATTTTCCTTAGAGGCTGTTCTTCACTAAACTTCCACATTCTTCTATCATATAATGTTCTTGCGACTTAGGTTAAAGTGAGTTTGGATGCTCTCACATTGAAATAGATGGTGAAAACGTATGGGGTTAAGAAAGCACCACAGGAATGGTGATGAAGAGAGATCAATGGCCCTTCAAATGGAGACTTAACAGCTTGCTGTCTAGCTTATTTTAAGGTACAGAAGAGATTGTCTGGGGTATTGTAGCTAACTCTTGTATTATAATCTATTATATAAAAACATAATGAGAGACATAAAAGTCAAAAGGAGAAAACATGTGACTTGACCAGTTCTGTCAAGGGCTAAGATAAATGTCATTTGTTTGGTAGGCTTGTGCTAGCAGACTGATGTCTTTCTCCAGGATATATGTAGATTTGTCCCAATTTTTTGGCTTCTAACAGAAGGTACTTAGCACAATTTTGTAGCATTGACATTATATAGCTGCTAAATCTACAGCAGGAAGCAGCTACCATTAATTACAGAAGTACTTGTCTTCCCAGGTCTGACTCTTGACTGACATGCCTGGGTTCATACGAAGATATACACTCTACTAGATACTCAGCTGCTAAGGGACTGTCCGTACAGTCCCTTTTGGACACAGAAGGAACAACAGTGACAGGGGATGAGGAGAAGGCTGAGGTACTTAATGCCTTCTTTGCCTCAGTGTTTAATTGCAAAGAAAGTTGTTCCCTCTGTGTACAAACGCCGGAACTAGAGGAGCAATATGAGGCTCCCATGGTCCAAGAGGAGGTGGTCAGAGCCTTGCTTGC
>WAAB01025589.1:201879-223275 GCA_013389865.1 Piaya cayana | reverse complement strand
AAGCTGCCCAGCAGAAAATGACCCAGGTGTGCTGGTCAACAGCTCACTGAACATAAGCCAGCAGTGTGCCCAGGTGGCCAAGAAAGCAAAGGGCATCCTGGCTTGTATCAGAAGTTATGTGACCAGCAGGAGCATGGAAATGGTCATTCCCCTGTATTTGGTGCTGGTGAGACCACACCTTGAATACTGTGTTCGGTTTGACAAGAAAGATATTGAGCTGCCGGAGCATGTGCAGAGGAGGTGGTGAAGGGTCTGGAGCACAAGTCTTACGAGGAGTGGCTGAGGGAGCTGGTATTATTTAGCCTGGAGAAGAGGAGGTTGAAGAAAGACCTTATCACTCTCTACAATTGCCTGAAAGTAAGTTGTAGCGAGGTGGGTGCTGGTCTCTTCTCCCATGTGAAAAATGACAGGGCAAGAGGAGATGGTCTCAAGTTGCACCAGGGGAGATTTAGATTGGATATTTCTTTACCAAAAGAGTGGTGAAGCAGTGACAGAGGCTGCCCAGAGAAGTGGTTGAGTGTCTATCCCCAGAGGTGTTAAAAAAACTTGTAGATGTGGCACTTAAGGACATGGTTTAGTAGGCATGTTGGTATTGTGTTGATGGTTGGACTTGATTATTTTAGAGGTCTTTTTCAACCCTAAGGATTCTATGAACATTTCAAGCAACTGAAAACATAATCTTGTAAAGGAACTATCAGGCAACCTCAGGAGCAGATGCTGCTGGAGCACCTCCTATACAAGGACAGGCTGAAAGAGTTGGGGTTTTTCAGCCCAGAGAAGAGAAGGCTCAAGGGAGGCATTATAGACACCTTCCAGTACCTGAAGGGGGCTACAGGAAAGCTGGGGAGGGACTGTTCACAAAGGCTTGTAGTAATAGGAAGAGGGGGAATGTGTATAAACTAAAGAGGGGAAGATTTAGACTAGACATAAGGAAGAATTTCTTCACACTGAGAGCTTTTGCTGAGGAGAAGACCTTAAGTTGCACTCATGGAAATCTGCATGAAGTGACACACCTAGCAGAAGGTCCTCAACACATTGGAGGGAAGGGATGCTATACAGACAAGCTTGAAAGATGGGCCCATGCAAACCTCATAAAGTTCAACAAGGCCAAGAACAAGGTCCTATATATGGGTAGGGACAATCCCCAGTATCACTACAGACTGGAGGATGAAGGAATTGAGAGCAGCCCTGCAGAAAAGGACTTAGGAGTACTGGTGGATGAAAAGCTCAAATGAGCCAACAGCATGCACTTCCAGACCAGGTCAACCATGTCCTGGGCTGCATCAAAAACATCAGGACCAGACGGTTCTACTCTGCTCTGGTGAGACTCCACCTGGAGTGCTGCATCTAGCTCTAGAGACCTCAAGACAAGAGGAATATGGAGCTATTTGGAGTGGGTCCAGAGAAGGGCCACAAAAATTATTAGAGGGCTGGAACTCCTCTCCTATGGAGAAAAGCTGAGAGAGTTTGGATTGTTCAACCTGGAGAAGAGAAGGCTCCTAGGAGACCCTTAGAGCAGCTTCCCATACTGAAAGGGGGCTACAAGAAAGCTGGGAGGGGCTCTGTATCAGGGAGTGCAGGGATAGGAAAAAGGGGAATGGTTTTTAAACTGAAAGAAGGGAGATTTAGATTAGATATCAGGAAGAAATGTTTTCCAGTGAAGGTGGTGAGGCACTGGAACCAGTTGCCCAGAGAAGTCGTGGCTGCCCCATCCCTGGAGGTGTTTGAGTCCAGATTGGATGAGGCTTTGGGCAACCTGAGTGGGGGATGTCCCTGCTCATGGCAAGAGATTAGAACTGGATGGGCTTTAAGGTCCCTTCCAACCCAAACCACTCTGAGATTCATGCATCCATGAGTCACAAGGACGCTGTGCCAGCAGAGCTGCTCTGTGACTACATGTTGCTGAGTGCCACCAGGACAGGGCAACACGCAGGTTCTGCTGTATTTGATACAGGAACCAGGTCCTACTGGGCCACAACAGCCAAGTGCCAGCCTGTCCTCATATAGCCCCCATGGTGGCAGAGGGATGTCAGCACTGGGGACACTCGGCAGGGCTGGGGACACTCAACAGTGCACTGGGGATACTCAGGGCACTGAGGACGCTCATCAGGGCTGGGCACCGTCAGCAGAGTGCTGGGGATACTCAGCAGCGCTTGGGACATTCAGCAGGGCACTGGGGACACTCAGCAACACTGAGGACACCGAGCAGCACTGAGGACCCTCAGCAGGGGGCACTCAGCAGCGCTGGGGACACTCAGCAGGCGACACTCGGCAGGGCAAAGGGGACACTCAGCAGGGCGCTGTGGGCAATCAGCAGCGTTGGGGACCTTCAGCTGGGGACGCTCATCAGGGCTGGGGACACTCAGCTGGGGAAACTCAGCAGGGCGCTGGGGACAATGAGCAACTCTGGGGACACCCAGCAGTATGCTGGGGACACTCGTCAGGACACTGGGGGCACTCAGCTGGGGACACTCATCACGGCTGTGGACACTCGGCAGGACGCGGGGACACTCAGTTGGGGACATTCACCGGGGCGCTGGGGACACTGAGCAGCTCTGGGGACACCCGGCAATATGCTGGGGACACGTATCAGGGGTCACTCGTCAGGGGACACTCGGCAGGACGTTGGGGACACTCGCACCCTGCCCCCTCCGCGGCTCCGCGTGGCACCACGGCCGTTGTGGCCCCGCGCCCGCGAGTAACCCCGGCCCCGCCCCGCGCGCTCTCCTGTCCCGCCGCAGCCAATGGGGAGCGGGGCTGCGCCCGGCCATGCCCCCCCCACCCCCCCGCGCGCGCTCCGTCCAATCACCGCCCCGCGGGGAAAGCCCCCTCCCCCGCCCCCTCGCGGCCAGCCGTTGCCTTACCGAGCGGGAGGCCCCGCCCCCCAGCCGCATCCCATTGGTCTGCGGAGCGAGGGGGCGGGGCCTGTCGCGGCGCTGCCAATGGGGGGCAGCGGGGGCGGTGCGCGCGCTGCGGGGGCCGCGGCGGCTGCTGCCGCTGCCGGGATCGGGGCGCGACCGGCCGGCGGGGCGGCCGGGGAACATGGCGGCCGCGGGGTCCGGCTGGGGCCTGGCCCGGCTGGCCGAGGCCCTGGGCTCGTCCGAGCAGGCGCTGCGCCTCATCGTGTCCATCCTCATGGGTAAGGGAGGGCGCGGGCAGCGGGGGTGCCGACCCCGGGCGGAGCCGAGCCGTGTCGGGCAGGGCAGAGCCGAGCCGGGCTGTCACGCCAGGCGACACCCGTGCCGGGCAGAGCCCTGCAGAGCCGAACCGGGCCGTACCGGGCAGAGCCGAGCCCAGCCGTGCTGTGGTGCCAGGCGACACCCGTGCCGAGCCGAGCTGTGCCACGCAGGGCCGAGCCGTGGTGCCAGGCGACACCCGTGCCGTGCTGTGCCGAGCCGGGCAGAGCCGGGATAACCTTACAGAGCCGAATCGGGCCGTGCTGTGGTGCCAGCTGACCCCCGCTCTGTTGCCCTGCCGTGCTCTGTTGCCACCTGACACCTGTGCCCTGCAGAGCCGAGCTGTGCCGTGGCACCAGGTGACACCTGTCCCCTGCCCTGTGGCCCTGCAGAGCCGAGCTGTGCCGTGGCACCAGGTGACACCTGTCCCCTGCCCTGTGCGGGGCTCCTGGCAGACAGGCTCGCTTCAGAGCTGCTGCGAGAGGAGTTGGGGTTAGTGCCCACCAGGACTCGGCTTGCAGCTGCCCTTTGCACAAGTGCCAAGCGCCGCGTGTGCCCCACATTCCCTGTGTCGGGAGGCTCCGCGGTGAGGAATAATCTCTGCGACCCCTCTGAGGTGTCGCCCTGTCCGTGCGCGGGCAGCTCTGCCAAGAGACATTATTAGCATCTGCAGCAATCGTGGAGCTATGTAGGAGCAGCGTGTCGCCGCAGGATCTGCCAGGTAGGGTGAGCAGAGCCTGCCAGCTCAGTGGCCAGAAGAACTGGGGTGATGTGCTGTGCTCCACCTGCAGCGTGGAGTGTGTTGCAAACACATGCTGCTTGTGCTGAGCCAAACACGAAGTGGTTAGGTCACACGTAAGATGGTTAAGATAGGGCTAGGGTTAATGATGTGGGCTAACTAGTAGAGCTTATAGCTCCCAAAACATTAATTCAAGGGAATGTATACATGCTGTCTACGTAATCTCTGCAGACACTCAGTGGCACTTCAGGTTCAGAAGATTTTTATGGTGTAATCACTTAGCAAAAAAGGAAATAAAAGCTTTTGTTGGAACATAAAAGGAGTACAGCTGCTACTGTGCACTCTGTCAACATAAAGGTCTTTGAGCTAACTAAAAGTCATAGAGTCATAGAATAGTTTGGATTGGAAGGGACCCTAGAGTTCTTCCAGTTCCAACCCTGCTGCCGTGTGCAGGGAAACCTCCCACCAGACCAGGCTGCCCAAAGCCCCATCCAGCCTGGCCTTGAACACCTCTAGGGATGGGGCAGCCACAGCTTCTCAGGGCAACCTGTGCCAGTGCCTCACCACCCTCATAGTGAAGAATTTCCTCCTTATGTCTAGTCTAAAATTTCCCTTCTCCAATTTAAAGCCATTGCCTCTAGCCCTACCACTCCATGCCTTTGCAAAAAGTCCCTCCCCAGCTCTCCTTTCAGTACTGGAAGGTCACTATAATGTCTCCCTTCAGCCCTCTCTTCTTCAGGCTGAACAATCCCAACTCTTTCAGCCTGTCCTCGTAGCAGAAGTGCTCCAGCCCTCATTCATCTTCATAGCCCTTCTCTGGACCCATTCCAACAGTTCCATATCCTCCTTATGTTGAGGATTCCAAAACTGGATACAATACTCCAGATGAGATCTCACAAGGGAGGAATAGAGGGGCAGAATCACCTCACTTGACCTGCTGGCCACACTTCTTTTGATGCTGCCCAGGACATGTTTGGCTTTCTGGGCTGTGAGTACACACTGGTGGCTCATGATGAGCTTCTCATCAATCTGCACCCTCAAGTACCCCCAAGTAAATTTTTTTTTAAAAGAGATGAAAGTTGTGTCATGTTGTCGCTGTGGTTTAGACCAGACTTCTTTCTGCATGATTGAATCTACAATCTGTAAGATCAAACTGAACCAAAACATTCTTCATGTTAGGGGTATATACAGGGAACTGAAATTAGTATCATTCTGGACTTAGAAGTTAATTAAACCAAATGTCTTATATAAAGAAAAACATAATAGGAAACATACAGGACATGCACATAAGTCAGTGTGAATTAATCTGTCATCTCCCTACAGCTGAACAGGAGAAATCCTGCTTTCTTTTCTCCTGTGTCTGTCGCTGGTACGTTAATTACAATCTGAATTAATTTACTTGCCTGGCAGAAACCTAAACCAGAAAAAACAGATAGCTTCCTACCAGGTTAGTCAACTGAACGCACTGAGGGACGAGTCTAACAAGTACTTATGCAGAAAAGGTGTTAGAAAATATGCATGGAAGCAGGTGTGTACAGCAGTGATACCATTGCAGAAGGCACCTTGAACATACTCTCAGAGTTCCTTCTTCCTAGCAGTAAGCTAGGGCACAGCACTGGGAGGCTTCTTCCTGCTTGGTGTCCTATAAGTGATCAAACCCACTTACTTCTTCAGAATAAACAGCAGATAATATCGTCTTAATGATAAGAAGAAATGTACACTGCCCTCAATAGATTGATAAAGTCTGTGTCGCTGCAAACGTTCCAGATACAGTGTTGACACTAAGCCACTGAAACAGTACAGCGTCCCTTCCTGATACAGCTCACTACCTATTTTGCATGAAGTCTTAATATGTCTTTACCATTTCTGGTAAAAGTCTGAGGATCTGGTACTGGGAATCCACTTGTGTTTGTTTTACCTGCATACCTGACATTTATACAAAACCAGGAGACGAGAGTTGGACATTTCCCTGTATTTCCTAGCTCAATATCTCTTAATTACGTGCAAGTGAAGGTATAACTTCATACAGAAGCCTTAAAGGCAGGCAAGCCTGCCTTGCCTTCAGTCTGGTACTGCGGGAGGTCATGTAGATTGAGCCACTTGGCAAAGGGGATTGACTTCAGCTTTCCTGCTTAATGGATATGTAGTAAAGTATTATCCCATTATGTTAAAAGGAAGGTCCAAGCACTGCTCCAGAGCAACATGAGATGAGAGAGAGAAGAATTCCTTAACTGAGCACTAGCATTAAAAAATGTTCACTTAATTGCAACTTAGCTTGCAGTCTTTTTAATGTGACTGTAAGCCTTAAGCCTGTTGGTAATACAGCTAGTGCAATCACCACTTCATAGGGTGGCCTGGGGTATAAATGAAAGGCATTTCTAAAAGCTGGAAATGGCATTAGGACAGGCAAAGTATTGCTTTTCCTTCTCTTCCTCCATTTCAGGTATTTGCATAGATTCAGGAAGAGAATTATTTTTGTTAGTTGCAGCTAATACACCTGAATTATTTCAGAACAAGGACCATGAGGATGAAGCGTGGTGCTCTCTTCCAAAGGTGGATTAAAATTTGCTGCTTATTTCTCTCTTTGTGTTACAGTTCACCATCTATACTTTGCAGCTCTCTTGCAGCAACTGTTTCAAGGGTTTCACTTTTCAGGAGATCACCAGAAACTGGTAAAAATAGCCTTCTGCAAAAGAGGAAGAGTAGCAAAGGACTTTGCAACTTCTTACGTTAATTTCTGGAGAAAGCTGAATTAGTGTTGACAAATAGCTTGAATGGATTTTGTCTCAGAATAAGTGTATTCACTTAGTCATGACCTGAAATAACCAAAAGAGGTGTGATATAAAACTGTTAACATTCTGGCATTACTGGGAAAGATTAAAGACAATGGAGAGTGAGATAAGAAAAAAATAGGAAGGAAAAGCAACAAAGAACAAAAATTGGAGTAGTCTTAAAGGGCTCCACCTTTCCTCAATGAACAAGTGAAGATTATACCAATATATGGCTGAGCAAATTATGGGGACTTTAGTCACAGCTTTGTATTGAGTCAGAGACACGTTTTATGCATCCTGCAGTTTTGAAGCAAGGAATGCAACTAGAATAGAATCCGTTCCTCATTGTACAAGATTAAAAACTTTCTTCATACTTCCTGTATGTGAAAATTTCCATAAACAACCTTTGAAGAAATAAGGCTGTGGTGTGGCGATACTATCAGCCTCGGTAGTACGTGAAGCATAGTTCTTCACCCTGTCATTTAAAAAAAAATGCTGTCTAGTACACTAATGTCTGTCACTCATATGAAAATATCTTCTGAGAGATACATTTTACCTTGCATTCGTTAGTAGGCCCATAGCCTATTGTTCCCCCAGGAGAAACTCTCTTTAGGTCAGCGTGAAAGGGGCCAGTGGTGTCAGGTCCATACCCACAGAGCTGCTTTCTGGTTGCCGGAGTAAGCGGTCTGAACCAATGCTGTGCTAGCCTCTCAAAGAAGAAAGTGAGGGAACCCCTCCAGCGGTGGGAACGGGAGAAGAGGGTTTCTGTGTGGTTGCTCTTGTACTTCCATGAGAAGAGACAGATTTCTTTCCTGCTGTCACCACTCAAAGTATAAGCCAGGATACAGGAGGCCTCGTGGCATTGTGTATTTAAGACTTTAGATTGATCTTATTTCTTGTGTGGTTTGATGATCCTGAAGAATTAAAGGTGTTTATTTGGACATGCTTCTACACAATGCCTTGCAAACCACGTGGCGTGTTCTGCTGCATAACACGGAGTGGAGCCAATGTACTGTTTAGAGCCCCGAGCCAGAACTGACCCTGCTGATCTGCTCAGACCTGCCAGAAAAAACACCGGGGAAGTGTTCCCTCATTTACAGAGTAGTGACCTGCAGGAATTAACACATTGCTACCAAACAGGTGCCAGAAAACAGCTGCTTTGCTTGCAAGTGGTCTTATATCCTCCTCTGCTACCTCTCACCATTTTTTTCAGCCTCTACCTATTCCTGTTCTCTGTGTCCTGAAAGTTTTTATTTAGGCTCAGTGGTCACCCATAGCTGATACCTTATCCCAAATAAAGACCCTGGCTACTCAGCCAAGTCAGAACCTTACTGAAGGGAGGGCAAACAATTGTTTTCAGTGAGTAAGAGACTGGAGAAGTTGTAAGAGCTCACAGGTGCTTAAATCAGACCTGTCACAGAGCACTTGTGTACTGCCTTGTTTAAACTCTTAACTTCAAATGCTTTGTATTCCTTGAAAACTGAAAACAAAACCAGAGAGAGCTGCCTAGTGCTACACATTAACTGTCTACATTAGCAGGCGAAGTGTCACAGTAGGGCTGGATCTGTAGAGCAGACTGGTTTATAATACAGTACCTGATGGGTGTCAGGCATTTACTTTAAATTTCAGTCTGGTCATATGGACTGAGCACCCACTGAAGTGCATTATCAGTTCAGTTTCATTTGAAGAGTCCTGTTCCCATGTTTTGGTGTGGTTCTACTATGCAAATAAAGCGCTGCGAGTGAACTTCAAAAGTACACTCTTGAGCTGAGTTAACATACTTATGTATATGCACCCAGTATTAAGCAAGGTATAGGACTTTAGTATTACTGACAGAAAAAGTAGAGCCTTTGAAGTAAAAATATTAGGTAAGGCTTATATTTTAACATGTCTTTTTCCTGTTGTCCCCTTCTTTTTAGTTTAAGCATTTGTATAAGAAAGGGGAGACAATTGATTTGCTAGATGTTAACAAAAGTGGCGTTTGCTGATCAGGAAAAAGGAAAAGAGGAAAAATAGTTCTGATCTGCTCTCTTGAAGATGACACAAAGCTAACGCACATAAAAAGGGAAATAAAGGGAGCAGAGATGAAAAGAATGTTTCTGGTGTTCTTATTTGCAGCTTTATCTCTGGAAAAAGACAGGCATCTTAATCACCCATTCTAGAAGATGGCAAACTTGACAGTGCTATTTTTGCTTGGAATTAGTAGAAAGTTCCTCCTGCCTAATCCAGCCTCTTGATCATTTGCTTCTTTTTCTGAATTAGATTCTTGTATCTGTGGACAACTTGGGTGTTATGCAGTAGCCCATTGCTCTCCCAAATTGCTGTGACCAAGAAGCTGACCTTGTCCATTCTGGAAGGACAGGTGCTGGGGTTCTCTTAACCAGAGATCATCCTCCTGTTCTTGTGAAGAGAAAAAAAAGAAAGAGGAATTTATCATCAGCAGCATGTCTTGGCTAATTTGTCCCTTTTACATCAATTTCTAATTCCCTATCTAGAGGTAAAAATCAATTCTGTATGCAGACTGCTTTTGAACCCTGTGGAGCATAGACAAAGAGAATTACCTCGGAGAAGGAGGTCACCTTCTGTTTCCTCCTGGAGTATTACAGGTCGTTTCCTGTCTCGGTCCAGTGTGCTTGAGCGAGCTGTGAAAGAAGTGTTCGGCAGACTGGGAGCTGCTGTGCAAGGTCCCTTGGCAGTAAGGAGCAGGGAGTCTAGTGCTGTTGTTTCTGAATGACAAAAGCAAACCAGTGTGGCATCCTGCAGTGCTGACATATCCAAGTAGTAGCCCTGAAGAGAAAGACTTTGGGGTGCTGGTGGATAAGAAGCTTGACAGGAGTCAGCAGTGTGTGCTTGCAGCCTGGAAAGCCAACCGTGGCCTGGGCTGCATCAAAAGCAGAGAAAACAGCAGGGTGAGGGAGGGGATTCTGCCCCTCTGTTCTGCTCAGGTGAGACCTCACCTGGAGTCTCACATTAGGTTCTGGAGTCCTCAGAGCAGGAAGGACATGGATCTGTTGGAGCAAGTCTAGAGGAGAGACACAAAAATTATCAAAGGAGTGGAGCACGTCCTGTATGAGTACAGGTTGAGAGAGTTAGGGTTTTTCAGCCTGGAGGAGAGAAGGCTCTGGGGAGATCTTAAAGCAGCCTCACTGTACTGAAAGGGGCCTTAGAAAAGCTGGGGAGGGTCTCTGTATCAGGGAGTGCAGGGGTAAGATGAGAGGGAACTGTTTTAAGCTGAGGGAGGGAAGATTTAGATTAGATTTTAGGAAGAAATGTTTTCCTGTCAGGGTGGTGAGGAAGTGGAACTGGTTGCCCAGGGAAGCTGTGGCTGCCCTGTCCCTGGAAGGCCGAGTTGGATAAGGCTTTGAGCAACCTGATCCGGTGGGAGGTGTCCCTGCCCATGGCAGGGTGGTTGGAACTGGGTGGGCTTTAAGGTCCTTTGCAACTCAAACCATTTTATCAATATCTCATTATTTAATTGATAGTTTATGAGTGTTCAGAAAAGCACAGGCTTCAGCTGTGGCCATTGATACTCAGTATCCACTGCCACTTGGGAGGCAAAGTTTGCAGTGTGGAACTTGTCCAGTTGTAAAACTGAGAAAATTACCTCATGTGCAGCAGAACTGTAATTAAAGTGCAGTCTAGAATACCAGCAAGTTCCTCTGGATATCAGAAGAATTTAGACTGATTGTGACTTTTGAACTGAAACAGTACCCATGTAGTACAAGATAGGGATTTAAATCTGTGGCTTTCTAAAAACATCTGGGCTGTGCACACCAGTAGCTCTGTGTTTCGAAGGGCTCGATTCTTCTTTTTCAGAGCAGCATTACCCAAACCATGATGTGATCTCCTCCTGCAAAGAACTAGAAAGGAGTACATGTGACAAGTCTTTTAAAGAGTAGGAACACTAGTTGGGGATGGGAGCAAATAGATAAAACACCCGGCTTTTAGAAGCTTGAGGTACATTATAATGTTCACTCATAATTTAATCTCTCACTACAGCAGTGATAAAAAACCTGAATGTTTTGCAAGATTGTACTAATTTTTGAGAGTAGGAAATCCTTGAAAATGTGGTTTTAAAACCATAAATGTCAACAAACAGCAGTAAGTGGTACTTTGACTACATTTCTGGTTTGATCTTTCTTCCCTTTGCTGAAAAGGGGAAAATATTTTTCCATGGTAAACCTCAACATTTTATCTTTTGATTAAACTGGTGGTAACACATTTGTTTCTTTTTTACCACTTCCCATTTCAGAGAGCCAGTTGTTAGGATGTTTATTAAACTTCAACAGGAAAATGGACACCTGAAAAAAGAACAATAGGTTTCTGTGTTTAAGGCTGATAGACTGTATCACTTAGGGTTTTTTTATTTTAAATCCTGTGAATTGCTGTAGTTCTTTGAATTACTCCTGTATCCCCAGGGAGCCCATGTAATGAACTCTCTTTGCTGATTCCCTCTTTGCTTCTCAGTTGGCATTTTGGGACATCAGAGGCGTATTCCTCTGATTCTGGTGTCATTCCTAGAAGGGAAAGGGACTGTGTGGGTAAGGGGACTTTGGAACTGCTGTTGCGGAAGGGAAGAGCAAGCTGGATGAGCGTGCAGGCACAAGGTTGCCAGGCTCAGTGGGCAAAGGGCAGTGGTATGTGGGGCTGGCTGGCTGCTCAGACAAAAAAAAGCAGCCTGTGGCATGGAAACCAGCGTGAGACACAGAAGGAGGAAGGAACACAAACAAGGCAGGAAAACTGAAAGAGGGATGGCAAGAGCCTGAGGAAACGGAGAAGCAGCTCAGGTTCAAGATGCAGCAGGTGTACATCTGAAACCATTAGAGCATGCTGCTGTCCAGGATCTATAAGGGAGCCTGAGTCCCAGACTCCCTCCTGAGGGATCTGGAGGGACAGAATGGACCTTGAAATGGCTTCAGTCACGCCTCAGCCTCTTAGCACTGGCAGACTGCAATAAGTGTATTTTACATAACGTGGCTGAGTTTCTCCTTTCCTCTCACAGTAGTGACTCGATTTGGCTCTGCTTATTGGAAACCTTCCATGCATCAAACACGTCTTGGCAAAATGTGCATTTCATCACCTTTTATTACTGCTCCACATAAAACATGACTACCTGCTGCAAGCAGTGCTACAGACTGGGAGAAGCCTGGCTGGAAAGCTGCCAGGGGGAGAGGGACCTGGGAGTGTTGGTCGATAGCCAACTGAACATGAGCCAGCAGTGTGCCCAGGTGGCCAAGAAGGCCAATGGCATCTTGGCCTGTATCAGAAATGGCGTGACCAGCAGGTCCAGGGAGGTTATTCACCCTCTNAGAGAGCTGGCCTCTTCTCCCAAGTGACAAGGGACAGGACAAGAGGGAATGGTCTCAAGCTCCACCAGGGAAGGTTTAGGCTGGATATAAGGAAAAAATTCTTCACAGAAAGTGTCATTAGGTACTGGAACAGGCTGCCCAGGGAGGTGGTGGACTCGCCTTCCCTGGAGGTGTTTAGGGTGCAGGTGGATAAGGTACTGAGAGGCATGATTTAGAGATTGGTGGGAATGGTTGGACTCGATGATCCGGTGGATCTCTTCCAACCTGGTGATTCTATGATTCTGTGATTCTACTATTACTCCATTAGCACAGGTAGCAGAGATCTATCCACTGCTACAGACTTCAGCTGGGCTGATAAGCAGTGTGGACGCTGGTATTGTGGTATGGGATAAATTTCCTGGGTTTTTTTTGTAGAAGAGATTGTTTTTGTTTCCTTTTTAATCAGGATAAAAGAACATAAGCTAGCAAAGTAAAGGAATAGGCTATGAAACACCAGAATTAAAGTTACTTCTGCTATCCCAATTCATCTTATGCACGTGCCTACTTGTATGAACAGACTTCGCATACTCCTGAGATGGACAACACTTCCTGTATCAAAATGCAGTAAAATATATTTATTTCTAATACATGGCAATGTTTATTGCATGCTATGTGAACCTCACCTAGATGACAGAATTTAATACACTCAGGGGTTAATATATGGCACTTCTCACCATACTATCAGAGTACTTCCAAATGCCCCTCATTAGAGCCACAAATGAATAATCTCTGGAGGTATTCCTAAATTAGGCTAGGAACTAAACATTCAGGAAATGCAAGGAAAAAACTCCTTCCATTTATCTTATCTTCTCAATATAAAACGCTTCTGGCTTTGATTCTTTCAAAAATGCTATGTGCATAGTCCCAGTGGATTTTGGTTACAGCATGGTGCACCCAGTAGTTCACAAATCAGGTGCAAGTCTGAAATTGGAGAGTTAGAAAAGGAAAAGTATACTACTGGAGGTCATTTGAGGGACTCTGGGGCTAAAGCTGGTCAGCATCATGTTAGGAGCATATTGAGATGGGAGCAGGGATTGAATTTATTAGGACAAGGCAATGGTATTAACCATAAAATTTCCCTCCTTGCTTTTTTGTCTTTTAAATCTAGCTTCTTGCCACCATAATTGTATTTGTCACAGAATTTGGAAACTAACCAGAGCCTGAAGTCTGATTTGTGTATTTCATCATATCCATCTCATTTATTGAATGAGGCCAGAAACTGTAACCATGGAATTTCTTGCAATTCGATGTCAACTTTGATATAATTATGTTCCTGTTAAAGGATTTTCTTCTATATAATATGCAGAGTAATTCATCTGGCATCCATCTCCCAAGATGGAAATGCAATATCAGGAATGTATATACTGTGACCTGTGTTGATGAAGCATATATGTAAAGTACACATTCAAGAAATCTATAAGATGGGCCATTACAAGTGCTTGTCAATGGTAACTGGCAACTCTTTCATCTTTTTTTTTTTCTCCTCAGGATATCCTTTTGCCTTGTTCCAGCGCTATTTCCTCTTCCAGAAGGAGACCTACCTCATTCATCTCTACAATGTGTTCACAGGACTTTCAATTGCTTACTTCAATTTTGGTAAGATGAGTTTGGGAAGAACACAGCTGGCCCAGAGCATGCTGTAGTTTGGGAGGACTTGTATGGGAAAGTATAATTTCTACTTCATATCTCTTTCCTGTCCCACAGGGATGCAGTTCTTTCATTCCTTGCTGTGTGTCCTAATCCAGTTCCTCATACTGAGACTAATGGGTCGCACAATCACTGCCGTCTGCACCACCTTCGTCTTTCAGATGGTAAAACTCATTCTTACTGCATCGATTTGTAGAAAGGAGCCTTCTGTTCAGTTTTGTGTTTCCCAGTAGCAACTGTAGGTGAAAAAGTGGAGACAGATCAAAATGAGTTGGAGGAATTAGTTTGAATAACCCAAATAATGGTTTCTTTCAGACTTACCTTATGGCTGGATATTACTTCACAGCCACAGAACATTACGACATCAAGTGGACAATGCCACATTGTGTCTTGACGCTCAAGTTGATTGGTGAGTGACACCTCCTTCCTATCTCTTGCACTCTGCAAGCCGTGCCTCAGAGAAGCGAGGACTGCTCATTCAGCCCAACCAGCCCATTCCAGGGCTTCAATTAATTGTTATTCACCTTTAGGTCTGGCCATTGACTACTATGATGGAGGAAAAGATCTGGTGAGTAAGACACCATTCCTTCTTCATTGTTCATGTGCTCTTCTATGCCATTCCAGTGAGGTCGAGGATTGAAAATCAAGTTCTAAAGATGCAAGTGAGCAAAGTGCATTAATTGTTTGGTAAAAGCCATAGAGGCTGGGGAGAGAGATAAAATCAAACCCAAGAGGGGAGCATCTCTGAGTATCTGAGGGCACTGAATTCTGGAGTGGAAAGAAATATTTTGGAAGAGAGACAGTAGTGATTAGAGATGAACAAAAGTTGTTTTAATCGTGTCAGAATATTATTCTGCCCCCTTCCAAATTCCCTTCCATCTCCTCCTCCCAGATCTGTTGCATTAGATTCCCAGTCCCCAATGCTCTGTGTCTTGTGGGTAGTGTACCTTTATCTTGCAGACCATCAGCACTGGATGTCAGTTCCATTTTCTTTTCCCTTGTTTATTCTTACCACATCCTCGTGAATGGTTGCCCTTTACCATTTGTTAGGGCCCTGTCCTTTAGAGCAGATGAAATGGTGAGAGAAGTTGCACAGCAAAATGTGTAGGACCCTCGCTGCAGTCTCTTAATCCTACTTTGAGTGTCTGCATTCCCCTTCTGTTTGGGGCCTGACCAAGTCCTTAGCATCCATGGAATCAATGCAAACTGCAAGAAAACAAGGTTGAGCTGAAATTTCCTAAGCTGAAGTTTCAAGTGTTTAAAGACAATGAATTCTTGCATCAAGAAGTAGACAATAAGGTCTAAGGGGAGTATATACAGTCTGGGAGTGGAATAGGTCAGATACAGTGCTTTTACTATGACTGCTGCACTGGCAGGGATGCATATCAATAGTTCCCTTCCATATATTGAGCTTATTTGGGAACATCTGTGCAACTGGTCTTGGTGCTCTTTAGAGGGGGTGGGGATAGAGAGGGCTGGGAGAGGAATGGATGCAAAATACAAGGTGGAAAGTTCCATAAACATGGAGAGCAAGAACCGAGACCATGAATGAGGAAGGCTGAGACCATAACATCCACAGCTAGTATGAGATCCCCTAGGTTGATGTTAATGCCGCTCCCTTTGGTGCAGGAGTTCCTGACCCCTGAGCAGCGGCGATTTGCTGTCCGGGGAGTTCCTACCTTGCTGGAGGTCTCAGGATTCTCCTATTTCTATGGTGCCTTCATGGTGGGGCCTCAGTTCTCCATGACAGACTATCAGAAACTGGCAAGGGGTGAGATGACTGACGTTCCAGGCCAGAGACCAAATAGGTAATAAAAAGCCACTCAGCTCCTCCCCTTCCCAAAATCCTAGAATGCTGAATCCTCCACATGTTCCCTGCAGCAGAATGCTTTCTTACCTGGACGCTAAAGTACTGTGAACAAAAGTGATTTATACCTGGTGATTCTATGATAAGAGAAGGCAGTCTTTCAAAAGTTGCTCATAATGCTAGGGCATTAACCAGAGAGCCGTGCCAGGGCATGAATGTCAACAACCAATTGACATCTTCAGTACAGACTCGGTCCCAACCTGGTCATGTTATCATCCCAGCTTCCAAAGGCATCTGCTGCAGTGGAAAGTGGTGACTCCTTGTTGCTATCTCCCCCACCTCCTCCTCTCCACTTCTCTTTTGAAAATTACAAGTTCGAAGGTCTCTTTCCAAGTATTTCCTTTGACCTTCATATTTTTCTTTCTCAGTTTTGTGCCTGCTCTCAAGCGCCTGAGTTTGGGTCTCTTGTTTCTAGTAACCTATACCTTGTCGAGCCTGTACATCTCTGACGAATACCTCATCTCAGATGAGTATATGGTAGGTATTCATTAGGCAGTTCTGGGGGGTGGAAGAATTCCACTTCTCTGGTGGGAACTGGATCTACAAGAGTGGACTTTTTCTTTAGTTTTTCCGCAATTTAAGCGTAGGATAAGTCAGCAAGTAGTGATAAGCCTTTTCACAACTGATTGGGCTTAATTGCCTGTCCTGTGGATTCCATTAGATGCAGAACAGGAATTGGTAAGCTGAACTGAACCAAATGAAAACTTCTACAAGTAGAGAATTAATCTTAAATGCTACTGTTGTTTTTGGAAACCTAACGTGCATTTTGTGAAGTTTTAATGACCTTCCATTTATCTGTTACATGAAAACTTCACTAAAGTAACCTGCAAGGCTTACCAGATTCTTTGAGGTTCCTAGAAAGCTCTTAATAAAACCCTCCCTACCTGCAGATCATCGGAGTTTCTGTCAGTAGGAATAAACGAGTGTGTACATTTCACAATGATCATGCTAATCCCAAGAGTCTTCCAAAGGTGCCTATTCCAGTACAGCCAAATATTAGCAAAGGAAGGAGGGGGATGTGTAAATTTGCATAAGCCAATAGCCTGGCAGTCCAGTCCATATAGCAGTCTCAAAGATATAAATCATATTAAAACAAAAGACAGTGATGAGGTCTCATCTGCCTTGTGTCATCATTGCTACTCAGCTCTAGGTTTTATTTTTGTTCTTTTTCACTCTTATCTCTGCAGGAGAAGCCCTTCTGGTTCCGTTGTGGTTATATATTGATCTGGGGCAAAATTATACTCTACAAATACGTAACTTGCTGGCTTGTTACGGTGAGTCTAGATGTCATTCCAGAAATAAAAGATAAATGAACAAAGGTCACATCTTTGCAGCTACTCAGTATGCTCTTGGACTGAGTGGTACATGGAAGCAAACCAAATATCTGCTATAAAGCAGGCAGATTTTAATCCATTTGTTCTGTCTGCAGTGATGCTCTCCACTCTACACAATGAGAGTCAGAGCTTCCCACATCTGCCTTTCCAAAATAAGGAGGCAATGTTTTCCTCTTATCTTTCTTGTGAATCATTTTCTATAGGAAGGTGTCTGCATCCTTGTTGGTCTGGGGTACAATGGGAAGGACGAGAGTGGAAAGCCTTTGTGGAATGCCTGTGCCAACATGAAAGTCTGGTTGTATGAGACAACACCTTTGTTCACAGGGACCATTGCTTCCTTCAATATCAACACCAATGCTTGGGTGGCTCGGTGAGCAGGATAAAATTCCCCTTTTGTCGTGTGTCAATAACGTCTCTGTCAACAGAACCAAGATCCTAGGCTGCGAGAGAGAGCATTAGAGGAAGAATCAGCCAGTTTCCAGTTCTTTTACCTTTTTTCCCTGCATTTTGCTGCTGTGCTATTTGAAACAGTTCCTGGGTTAGATTGAATGAAAAGATCTATCTAAAAGGGTGGCCAATTAACATAGGCAAGCAGTTGATGAGAGCAGGAGGGCAGAGGCTGGAACAGGACTAGTGAGCCCTTTGGCTTGCCTAGTCAAACAGACAGCAGCAGAACTGCTCTAACAGCTGGTTCCTGCATCCCACTTTTTGATACACCCTGTGCAATGACTGAACTGGGTTTGGCACTTGCTGGAATGCACAACTGAATCGTAAAATACCGTTTCTGTGTGCATTGTCAGCTGAACGACTTTCTCCCCACTTGCTGGGATTTCTCTAAGGCAAGGGCTGAGGTGTGTTATGCCCTGGCAAAGGGGCAGCTGTCTTGCTGTTTCTGTAATCAGATTGTGTAAAGGTTATGGTCCCCTGGGCCCTGCATCTCTGAAATGGAGAGGGAAAAACAGACAATAAACTAGGGGCACTTTGATATCTTTTTTCTTTCTGCTGTAGCTACATCTTCAAGCGCCTGAAGTTCCTGGGTAACAAACTGCTGTCACAGGCACTGGCCCTCTTCTTCCTGGCCATTTGGCATGGGCTGCACTCCGGCTACCTGGTGTGCTTTCAGATGGAGTTGCTGATAGTCATCGTTGAAAGACAGGTGCGCTTTGTCCGACTTAACTGGAATGGGGTGGCCTGCGTTAGCCTTTCCCTTGAGTCTAGTAACAGCCACGCTGAAGACTCTACTTGAGTTAAATACAGAAAATAGTTGCTCACTTGGGAATTGACTTTCAAATGTGATATGGTTCTGTTCTCAGGAATTCAGTACGTTGCTGGCTTCTGTGTGGGCAAGCCATAAATTTATTGCAGAAGCAAGAAAAGCAGAGAACTTGATGAGTAGAGGGCAGAAGAGCTGGACAGGTGGGAAGGCTGGAGGACAAGAATGAGCTGAATGCCTCTGCTAAATCTCCCAGTACTGAGAGAACAATATTCCATCTTTAAACCGTTTCCTTAGTTAAAACTTAGAGCAAGATGCTCTAAAAAAGCAGCTGCTTTTTTAGACTAACTGCCTGCTTGAGTTAATTTTACACAACTGGATAGATAACTTTAGTCCTAGAGCTTGTCCCGGAGCCCTGGGACATCCACCCAACAAGAACTGTTTTTTCTTTAAATCAGGCCATAAACCTTGTTCGGGACAGTCCTGCCCTAAGCACTTTGGCCTCCATCACTGCCTTGCGGCCCTTCTTCTACGTGCTACAGCAGGCCAACCACTGGATGTTCATGGGTTACTCTCTGGTGCCATTTTGCCTTTTCACCTGGGACAAATGGATGAAGGTATTTAGTAGCCACAAACGGGCAACCCAAGCAACCCACCATCCCATCTCGTATGTTCTTGGCTCAAAGCTTCTTGCCTCTCCTTAACACTGCCTTTCTCTTTACAGGTGTACAGGTCTATCTATTACCTTGGCCATGTGCTGTTCTTCACCTTATTATTGGTGCTGCCTTACATTCGCAGATTAATTGTGCCACGAAAAGAAAAGCTAAAAAAAGCAGAATAACAGCCAAAAGGTAAGGCTGTACTAGGTAGAGATTGGACTAGGAGGTGAAGCGGGGCAGCAAAGTTACACCTCAAGGTGAAAGGCAGGTATAAGATGAACTGAAACTAATCTAGCACTTTTCTCTTCCAGATTGTACCACCTGTGCATTTGTAGGAGTTGATTTAACACTCCAGAAGCAAAGCATCACCTGCCAAGTTTTCTGCATTGAAGTATTACTTTTCTCAATGCGAGGAGGGGGAAAGAGAAAGCACAGGGTCAGAGACCCGAAAGGAGGGGAACGGAGTAAGCCTCCTTCCAGATCCTCCACCTTCTGTACGTTGCCTTATCTCTCTGCTGCCCTCCAGTGCACACTCGTCTCTCTGCTGATACCAGATGATTGTAAAACACTCAAGGCAGGCACTGTATTGGATTGGAGCCACCTTCTGACTTTTCTACGTTTGTCATCCAAGATAAAAATTGCTCCTGGTCTTTTTCATATCAGCTTCAGCTCCTTTCCTCTTGGGTGCCGTGGTGTGGGAGTGAGGACTGTTGCACACCACTAAGCAAGGTGATGCTAAAGGACCGAGTAACTACAGCTGCAGGGCAAGCAGGGCACAGCTAAGAACTTCAGTTCCATAAGAAATTTGGGCTGAATCCCTGCTATAACGGGATCAAATCCTGCCCATATATTAAACATGAGAAAGTAAAATACACAAGCACTCTTACCAAAAGTGACCTTTAATAGGAGGAATTAAAGGTTGGTAGGGCAGTCCCTTTAAAGTCTCATTGCCTCAGAAGCTACAAGGGCTAAGTTGAAGTGTTTTCCCTTCCAGAAGCCCAAAGTCCTCCAGGTTCACACCTAAGTAAAAGCCTCTCCAGAATGCGGAATCACTGTATAAAGTCCCCCAGCACAACAGCAGCTCATACTACTCCCCAGACTTCCTCAAAGGCAGTAGTAATTTTAGCACACGTCAGGGCAGCAGAGAGGGGATAGTTGCTGATGGAGACCATCTTTTCTGTGTAGTCAACGTTGACCTGGGGAGAAGAAAGTACAATCAAGCTTCAAGTTTTCATATAGACCCATCTATCTCTCTTGTTTGGAGAGGCACAGGATTTCTCTGAGGCTGAATGCAGCCACAGTAAAGCACAGTAGGACAATGGCCAACACTCACTGGTGCCTCCCTCTTGGGAGGGAAAGAGGTCCCAAGTGTTGCCGTTTTGGGCCTTTTTTTTGGTTAAGCCTACACAAGGGGGAAAAAGGGGAGGGGCAGGACAGGTAGGACCAAAGGGAAGCAAAAACTCCATACTCAGAACAACACTATAATCTATGCCAGCAGACTTTTCCAACTTCAAGGGATACATGCACTTACCGAACCATGGGCAAAAGCTCCCACAACAATGGCAACTGGCTCTGCTGCAGGAACCAGTTCACGCAGATCCGACACCTTTGGAACTGCAAAAGACGTACCTATCTTCATACAGCCCACAGGGAGGTGATCACTGACTGGATTTTTTATCACCTACAGAAAGCAGAACATTACTCAGGGTGTAGAGGTAAAGTCTGTGGTTTGTACACAAAGAAATGCCTCCTGCATCAGCAGAGGGGGAATCAGAATGGTTTGGGTTGGAAGGGACCTTAAAGATCATCCAGTTCCAACCCCCCTGCCATGGGCAGGGACACCTCCCACTAGATCAGGCTGCCCAAAGCCCCATCCAACCTGGCCTTGAACACCTCCACGGATGGGGCAGCCACGTCTTCTCTGGGCAAGCTGTTCCAGAGCCTCATCACTCTCATGGTGGAGAAATTCCTCCTAGTCTAAATCTGCCCCCCGGCTTTCTTGTAGCCCCTTCAGGTACAGGAATGCTTACCTTCAACAGTTTCTGAGGCCCATCAGCTGCTCGAACACTCAGCTTATGCAGCAACTGAACTGACAAGAGAAGAAAATTAGTTAAGCTGTCTCTTCTTTTGACAAAGGAATCCTACACTACACTTACTGAGCAGACAAAGCGGACAAAAAGTCCACCTTTATATTTCTCAGCATCTTCTAAAGCAGTCCTAAGAAATTCTGACTAGCGAGTTATTTCACTGCTAGCACAGTATCAGGCAGACACTCCCCAATGAACTAAGGAACACATAGTTAGGCTGTGTATCCTGATGCTCACAAGAAGACAGTTTCATTTCTCTGCTCTTTTCTTGCTTTCACGTTTTTCAGGTTGGTGAAACTGTTTTGACTCTTCCCAAAATTCTTCCACTCCTAATCACTCTCCTGCACTATTTTGTGGCTGGTATAAAGTTGGAATCACTTACCCATAAGACCACAAAATCGATCAAACGTTCTTGGTATTCTGGTCTGGGGATTGACTTCAATTAGAACATTCTTCTGGGTATGGATATAAACCTGTAGGAGACCAGCCCGATTCAGAGGGCTGTCCATGAGCATCAGGAGACTCTGAAATAGAAACAAAAACAGTAGGGGAAAC
>WAAB01025589.1:177677-201628 GCA_013389865.1 Piaya cayana | reverse complement strand
CAGACTTCCTCAAAGGCAGTAGTAATTTTAGCACACGTCAGGGCAGCAGAGAGGGGATAGTTGCTGATGGAGACCATCTTTTCTGTGTAGTCAACGTTGACCTGGGGAGAAGAAAGTACAATCAAGCTTCAAGTTTTCATATAGACCCATCTATCTCTCTTGTTTGGAGAGGCACAGGATTTCTCTGAGGCTGAATGCAGCCACAGTAAAGCACAGTAGGACAATGGCCAACACTCACTGGTGCCTCCCTCTTGGGAGGGAAAGAGGTCCCAAGTGTTGCCGTTTTGGGCCTTTTTTTTGGTTAAGCCTACACAAGGGGGAAAAAGGGGAGGGGCAGGACAGGTAGGACCAAAGGGAAGCAAAAACTCCATACTCAGAACAACACTATAATCTATGCCAGCAGACTTTTCCAACTTCAAGGGATACATGCACTTACCGAACCATGGGCAAAAGCTCCCACAACAATGGCAACTGGCTCTGCTGCAGGAACCAGTTCACGCAGATCCGACACCTTTGGAACTGCAAAAGACGTACCTATCTTCATACAGCCCACAGGGAGGTGATCACTGACTGGATTTTTTATCACCTACAGAAAGCAGAACATTACTCAGGGTGTAGAGGTAAAGTCTGTGGTTTGTACACAAAGAAATGCCTCCTGCATCAGCAGAGGGGGAATCAGAATGGTTTGGGTTGGAAGGGACCTTAAAGATCATCCAGTTCCAACCCCCCTGCCATGGGCAGGGACACCTCCCACTAGATCAGGCTGCCCAAAGCCCCATCCAACCTGGCCTTGAACACCTCCACGGATGGGGCAGCCACGTCTTCTCTGGGCAAGCTGTTCCAGAGCCTCATCACTCTCATGGTGGAGAAATTCCTCCTAGTCTAAATCTGCCCCCCGGCTTTCTTGTAGCCCCTTCAGGTACAGGAATGCTTACCTTCAACAGTTTCTGAGGCCCATCAGCTGCTCGAACACTCAGCTTATGCAGCAACTGAACTGACAAGAGAAGAAAATTAGTTAAGCTGTCTCTTCTTTTGACAAAGGAATCCTACACTACACTTACTGAGCAGACAAAGCGGACAAAAAGTCCACCTTTATATTTCTCAGCATCTTCTAAAGCAGTCCTAAGAAATTCTGACTAGCGAGTTATTTCACTGCTAGCACAGTATCAGGCAGACACTCCCCAATGAACTAAGGAACACATAGTTAGGCTGTGTATCCTGATGCTCACAAGAAGACAGTTTCATTTCTCTGCTCTTTTCTTGCTTTCACGTTTTTCAGGTTGGTGAAACTGTTTTGACTCTTCCCAAAATTCTTCCACTCCTAATCACTCTCCTGCACTATTTTGTGGCTGGTATAAAGTTGGAATCACTTACCCATAAGACCACAAAATCGATCAAACGTTCTTGGTATTCTGGTCTGGGGATTGACTTCAATTAGAACATTCTTCTGGGTATGGATATAAACCTGTAGGAGACCAGCCCGATTCAGAGGGCTGTCCATGAGCATCAGGAGACTCTGAAATAGAAACAAAAACAGTAGGGGAAACGGAAAAGGTACGAGAGGGCTCACAGAAAACTTGAGTTATACCCCATAAAGGGAGTTCATCTAGCCATGGAAGTTCTGCTGTAGAGCTGAGAGAAAGCAATCCCATATTGAGGAATCCATACGTGAAGGAGCTAAAGTCACTTGGTCTGTTCAGCCTAGAGAGGACTAAGGAGAGACCTCATCGCAGTTTACTGCTTCCTCATAGGGGAAGGAGGAGGAGCAGGTGCTGGTCTTCTCCATGGCAACCAATGATAGGACCCAAGAAATGGCAGGAACATCTGCCAGGGGAAGTTTAGGTTGGATACTAAGAAGAGGTTCACCCAGAGGGTGCTGGAGCACTGGAACAGCTCCCCAGAGAAGCTGTCACAGTGCCCAGCCTGACTACATTTCAGAAGCATGTGGACAACAACCTCAGAGACATGGTGTGAATGTAGGGGTTCTCCTGTGGCAGGGACAGGAGTTGGACTCCATGATCCCTGTGGGTCCCTTCCAACTCGGGGTGTTCTATGATTCTAAGAATTACTAAACTTACAACCCACTGGCACAGTGAGTAAAGTGCAACTTGCCCCCATTCCAGGGGCATGAACAGCCCCCCCACCCAAGGGGGGCTCCCTCAAGGCCGTTGCCAGGCTGGGCCACCCCTGCCCGGATCCAGCCCCTACCTGGTGGGTGATGTCAGGCCGCACTTCCCCAGGGTCCCGGCCATTCCGCAAGAGCATTGCCTTGTGCTTATCACAGTTGAGAAGCTCAAATGTTTTCCCCACCTACGGTCAAACCATGGTGAGATTGACAAGGATGGGCTGTCGGGCAAGGACAGAGAGGTGGGAAGTGATGGATGGAGACATGGGCAAGGGACGGACAAGCAGACAAGGATGGAAAAGTAGGCAAAGGGCAGATGGAGAAGTGGGCAAGAGACAAGCGGGGGGAACAAGGGATGGTCACGTAGGTAAGAGCAGAGAGGTGGGAAGAGGTAAGAAAGGGACACAGAATGGACAGAGGTGGAAGTGGACAAGAGACTTATGGAGGGCAAAAGAACCAGAGAGGTAAAGGGATGAGTAGGCGGGCATGGAAGGGGCAGGTGAGTAAGGGCGCAAAAGCGAGAAAGGACAGGCAAGGGAACAAGCACGGACGGAGATGGGCACGGGCCCCGCGGCCGCTACAGCCCTACCCGCACGCACCTTGACGGTCTCCAGACTCGCCCCCTCCAGCACCACCAGGAGCCGCCGCTGCCCCCGAGGCCGTTTCGACTCCGGCGACGCGTCCTCGGCCGCCGCCTCCTCGACCCCATGCGCCCGCCTGGGCGCCGCCATCTTGCCGCCTCCGCGCCCCGCGTCCCGCGTCCCACACCGACCGGAACCGCTTCCGGAGCGGCGGAGGGCGTGGTTTCACGGGGCGGGGGCGCGGCTTTTACCGGAGGGGTGTGTCTGGAAGGGGTAAGTTTTGAGGGGAGGAGATATGGTTTAGGGAAGGGGCGGGGCCTTGGCTCGGCTCGGCTCGGTGGGGTCGCGGCTTTTGGCATAGGACGGGGGGCTCGGCTGGGGGAGGGGCGCAACGGCAGAGGAGGTTCGCGGTGCACGAGCCCGGGGGCGGGGCTCGGAGCGCGGGAGGGGGAGTGGCCTGGGCGGTGCAGCTTCCGGCGCGCTGCTTGGGGCGTGGCTTTTTATCGGGGGCGTGGTTTGGCGGCTGAGTTTCTGCGCGGAGTTGGGGGCGTGGCTTGAATGCGCGAGTGATAGGGGGCGTAGCTTTGGCTGAGCCGGCGCGAGTTTTAAAGGAGGGGCGTGGTTTGCCTGGAGGGGGCGTGTCCCTGGCGGTGCCGTTTCCGGCGCGGTCACTTCCGCTGCCCTTCGCGCGCGGCCATGGCGCAGAACCTGAAGGACCTGGCGGGGCGGCTGCCGGCCGGGCCGCGCGGCGTGGGCACCGCTGTCAAGCTGCTGCTGGGCGCCGGCGCCCTGGCCTACGGCGTCCGTGAGTCCGTCTTCATCGGTGAGTCCGGCCCCGTGGTCCTCCCCTTCCCCCCCCCCCCAACCCTTCCCCCCCCCCCCAACCCTTCCCCCCCCCCCCCACCTGTCCGGTCCCTCACGCCGCCGCTTCTCCCCGCAGTGGAAGGCGGGCAGCGGGCCATCTTCTTCAACCGCATCGGCGGCGTCCAGCAGGACACTATCCTCGCCGAGGGGCTGCACTTCAGGTAGGGCCTTCGAGGTTCGGTGTGGGCGCCTTTACGGGAATGGGGGATGCTTCCATTTAAGTGGAGCGAAGTCCATCCAAGTCGCTGTGTTACTTTTATCGCCCCCTCTGGTAGCACTTGGGGTGTCGAAGCGTGATTTTTAAATCTAGTGTTTTTCTACTTGCTCTTACACCTTGTGCTGGGTGTGAACAGTGCTGTCTCTCCCTCTGCAGTACCTCCTGTTTGCAGCCTTTCCCTGTCTCAAACACAAGGTCAGAGCTGGCTCTAGAGCGCCAAATTCACAAGAGATTTGGCTGTTGTGAAGGTCATAATAACAGTAAAATGAGTCCTTGGGAAGTAATAGAATATGCATAAGAGTTCTGGGGGATTTTATCCACACGCCTGTCAATGGGAAATTGTTCTGTCCCAGTTCTTGTCTCGCTGCACACAATTGATGGATATCGCTCCTTGTGTTGCCCAACCCTGATAAAAGGGTGCTCACGTTCTAAAACGCCAAAGATTCTTAAAAAGCTTCTTTGCTGGCATTTTTGGTATCTCCTCGCACCCTGAGCCCAACCTAGTGCTTGCACCATAATATGCCTCTTGCCCCTCACAGGGTCCCCTGGTTCCAGTACCCTATCATCTATGATATTCGAGCCCGGCCGCGGAAAATCTCCTCCCCCACTGGCTCCAAAGGTGAGAGCAGAGCTGCAGCAAGAGGCTCCCTGTGGGTGGGAGAGGGGCAGGAGTCTGGCTGTAGGGCTGCCCCCACCTCCCCGTTTATCTCTTTCTCCTCTTCAGATTTGCAGATGGTGAACATTTCACTGCGTGTCCTCACCCGCCCAAATGCTGCTGAGCTGCCCAGCATGTACCAACGCCTGGGCCTGGACTACGAGGAGCGAGTCCTGCCTTCCATCGTTAATGAAGTGCTCAAGAGCGTGGTGGCCAAGTTTAACGCTTCCCAGCTTATCACTCAGAGAGCCCAGGTGAACTCATCTGGAGGAGAATTGCACTGACTTGGCAAAGAAGCAGCTAAATTGTGCATAGGGGAATGTTATAACAGACAAAGGATAAATATGTGAGGTTGATAGGTGGCACATCCAAGTAGAAAGGGCACAGAACTACATCCCACTTGCCATTTGATTCTGAGAGAAACACTAAGGCTACTCCACTAGCTTCTGATAAGAAAACTGAATTCATTAGCATATCAAGTGTGAAATTATACCATAATGAAATGATGGGAGCAGAAGAGCCAATTTACATCATAGTCCACAAATCATAGTACAACTGGCTTTGGAAAAAATGATTGTATGGCCCTTCATGGGTCTCTGAAAAGCTGTCAGAGCACATTAAACAGTTTTAAAGAATCTGAAAAGCCGAATGGATGAGCAGTTAAAGCAGTGAACTTTCAGTGACGGATGCAGCAGAGGGGCAGCAAGTATTTTGTTTAGGTGGGTTGCATAGTAAGAGAAATATTTAGCTTAGAAAAGCCCACACTTGAAAGTTTGTTTCCTAAAAATGCTATTGCCAGAGATTCTGAGCGTATCTGTTACCTATTGCGGCTACAGGACAGAAGTTGCTGATATTGTAGAATGCTTTAGAGGGGATCTTGCATGAGATTGCTAAAGAGGGTAAATTGTCAGAAAGATGAATTACAAAGCATCTCTTAACTAGTACTTATCCATGACAGCAAAACAAAAGGTAGAACTAAGCACCCCAGTCTTGTGCGAACTGATCCATAACAGGGACTTCAGAGTTTTGTGCAAGGCCACATGTGTGCTAAGGGGATTTGTTAATGATCCGGTATAAAGAGATTGAGTGGGAAAAGAGAGTGTGACAAAGGAGAAACAATGTCTGTAAGGGGTTTAGGTTTATTGGAAACAAAGAGGACTGTTGGGTATCCCTGAGATTTCTGGACAAACATATGAATTTGCCTTCTTATATATAGCACTCATCACTGTATAGAGATGTGTTTTGAAGCAGTTAATAATCAGAAGAAATTGAAGTGACTTTGTGTAGTTATACATTCACAGTTCACACAGTAAGGAATTTGGGCATCGTTTTAGAATTCTGCTCGGAAACAGCTGCAGTAAAAGCAAAAACAAATGGCAGACTGGTCAAGGCTGTGAAACAGTAGCAGTAATTTCTGTTTAAGTCAATATTTTGTGCAGGAAATAGAAATGAGTAGAATAATAAAGATGAACCAACAATGCCTATTCAAAGAGACTAAAAAGAGTGGTGTAGCCATCCTACAGGAGTAGCTACAGTAACTAATAAATGTGATGTATGTACAGGCTGTAGCGGTGTGGAGTGGTAATTTTTGCTTTGTTAATGTGAAGACAAAGGTGAGAAGGGGACCAGACTGCTAGCAGGGGCAAATTCAAGGATATGCTTCTCACCAAAACACATGGGAACTATGGAACTAGATGTAATGAGATGTGAAAGTGAAAAACCTTTTGTAAAATTAGTTCTATGATACAGTTAAATTGAGGCCTATTGGTAGTTATTACTTGCTTTTGAAAATGTTGTATGTACCAATGAGTAGTTCTGCAGCATTATTTAGAGGCAATAGATTCAGAGGTGGTAATAATGTCTATGACTCGGGGTTTACTTTCCGTAATGCCCAACTGTGAGAGGTGGTTCTGCCTCACTTTTGGAGCGTGCAGGAAGTGAGAAATGGCCTGTGTTTGATACTCATTTGCTCTGTTTGTGTTTCAGGTGTCTCTGCTCATTAGGCGAGAACTGACAGAGAGAGCCAAGGATTTCAGCCTCATCCTGGATGATGTGGCTATCACAGAGCTTAGTTTCAGTCGCGAATACACAGCAGCTGTGGAGGCTAAGCAAGTGGGTGAGTACAGTTTATGCCTGGAAAAGGCAAATTCCCATTGCCTTTTTATTGAATTACTAAACAAGGAAGTGGAATTTGGGCTACTGTGTCACTGCTTTGGCGCGGTTACAGCTACGGAGTTGGAAATCTCAGCCTCCTTAGTAATGGAGCCAAGCAGGTTATTTCACAAGTATTGTCAGAAAACTTTGGGTTACAGCTGGTGGGATAGACCATCAGTGGGATGGAGTTTCCAAGACTGTAGAGCTTCTTTTCTGTCACTTTCTCTGGGGATTATAAGTAGAGGGTCTGGATGTTGTTGATCTGTTCAAGAAAAATTAAACTGCAGTCATACATTTCTTGCTTGTGGATATGGCTCAGAACATAATCGGTTCTTTAGGAAGGGGAGCTCCCAATCCTCAGCTGTAGGTTTCTGGTGGGATTGCTTAGAAAATGAGATCCGCTTCAAATGCTTTTGGCCGTTCTCTCTGCAGCCCAGCAGGAGGCACAGCGTGCGCAGTTTCTGGTGGAGAAGGCCAAGCAGGAGCAGAAGCAGAAGATTGTTCAGGCTGAAGGGGAAGCTACAGCTGCCAAGATGATATCCTTCTTTGGGAGATTGTGGGATGTGACTTCTGAGCTTGACAATCCCGAGACCACATCGCATTTGGCTCATGTTTAGGAAACTCCTATAAGATGATAGCATCAGTTTGGTCACTGTCATTTCTTTTCCCTACAGCTGGCTGGAGTGAGGTTACAGGTCAAAGCAGAGACTGCCATGAGCTCTCAGTCCCTGTTGTAAGGTTTAACTTCTCCGTGGCTGTATGTGACCATGATCCATAATGTTATTCTTGATTTGGGAAAGGGAAAACATGCTTGCCCAAATGCCCAGGTTATTGGGTTAGAGGTTGCTCAGGTATTTGATGGTATGGCTTAGGAAGAATTCCTTGAGGGTGGGTGGCTTCTCTTAGCATGTTTTTCCTTAACTTTTGCTCCCCTGTACCTTGGTGAAGCTCTCAGCAGGAATCCAGGATACATCAAGCTACGTAAGATCCGAGCTGCTCAAAACATCTCAAAAACAGTGAGTAACGAGGAGTTTCCACCATCATTCTGCCCTCTGTGTGTTGTCCTCCCAGCCCAGTGGCCACATGATGAATTTAAGGCGAATGTGACCTGCCCTGTCCTGATCTTTGTTCCTGCCCAGCACTTCTCTGTTCAAGTAGTGTTTGGGATTTAGCTTGCAACATTCACAGTTAGGTGTGAGGCTAAGAGTTTGTGCCCTACATATGCCAAGGCCCAATCCACATCAGATTCCATCACCCACACTCAGCTGCAGCCATCAAAAGCTGGTGTCCTGCAGGCTGAGAAAAGGGAACAGATAAGTGTGGGATCAGAGATCTGTCTGACAGGGTGGCAGAGTGAGCACTTCTTTTAGAAAGGCTGATGGCACTGGGATGGGAAGTTAGAGTTGTTTTGGGGAATTGCATTGGTTTAACTGAGATCTTAAGTGAATAAAACAAGAGTGCTATATCTGGAGGGGGAGATGGCACTAATAAGGAATCTGTCTTCTGTGTGCATGTATACTCTTCTCCTTTGTGCCATCTCTGTAATGAATTTCTTTTTCAGATTGCTGCATCACAAAACCGTGTGTATCTCACAGCGGATAACTTGGTACTAAACCTGCAGGATGAGGGCTTCACCAGGTAAAGGGGCCAGATGTCTGTTGTGGGTGGATTTATTTGTACCCTACCTGTGAAGCTGGTTGCTTTTCTGGAGCCCTCTCAGAATCTTTTCTCTGAGATGAGCCAGAGGCCAGAGGATGCAGCCAAGCAGGGAGCAGTCTTACTGTGGAAATGGAGATTTTTGTTAAATCTAATCAATTTACTCTTGTTTTGTTTTTCCTTTCCAAATTACCCCATCGCCTTCACTTCATCTCCTGACGCACAGAGGAAGGTAAGGCACCGTTTCTTTTGATCTTTTTGTTAGTACATGGAACAAGGGTATTGGATGTTTGCCTGGTGCCTGTGATATTTCTGGCTTGGGCCTTTCTGGCTACAGGAAGTTTATTCCATCTCTGCCTCAGTTTCCATTTGTGATGTGAAGCTTGAAGTCCTTCCTTGCAGGGGCCACTCAAACATCTCCAGCAAGTAGAAGAGAAGTTGAGCTCCATGCGTGTCCCATAAGGAATCTTGCATGGGGAAGGCAGGAGTAACTGAGGAGCATCCTCTGACAGATCCCGTGTGTACAAGTCGTCCTGCATTTATGGCGAAGGAGATTGTAAGAAGGCAGTTAGATCATCATAGGAATTTGTGTTGGTTTGGGATAATGATCTTTAGGAAAGATGCTCTTGCTACTCTCAAAAAGGTTTATTGTCCATGCTGGAAAACCTCATTCCCTGCTTTCCCAGCTAGCAGGTGCTCTGCCTATTCTGGACAGTGTTTACTGGCCATGGCAGTGCCAGATGAGCTAGAAGTTTTAGATTTCTTAGAATAAGAAAGGAAATTGGAGCTAGTTTCTTCTCTGAGGGATTTCTGATTGCAAGTTCCTACTTCCTTACCTCTGACCAGATTATGTCTTGGTCATCCTGGAAGACTTAAGGGGCTTTTAAGAAAGTACCTGGTAGGAAGTACTTGGAAGTCCAGATCCTTTAGGTGTCATACCCCACACCCCCCGGTCTATAGTGAGGGTCTGGCTCAACTTTCTTTGTGCTTTGTGGACTAATGCCTCGCTTCTGTCTCTTTCAGTGACAGTCTCCTACTTAAACAAGGGAAGAAATGAAAGGAACTAAAGCCTCCTAGAACCACCGGCGCTGACCAGCAGAAGATATGAGTGAGGAGCTTTGAACTCCCTCCACTAGCATTGTTTGCCCTCAGTTTGAAGTTGAATATCCAGTAGCCAGATTGGTTCCCATGCCTCTGTTCCACCTATGGTGATCCAGCTATGGGTTTGGTCTTTGCCACTGGGCAGCTGTTGTCCCTTTCTCACCCCACCAGTTAAATTTGGGGAGTGGGCAACGGTGCTTACTGGTGTTAACTTATGTGGATGTAGTAGTTCACCTCTAATCTTCATTCATCTCTAGGTTTCTGTAGGGTAAAATCAGAATTCTGATGTTTGGCCTGGTGAGGGAGTTCTGCTGCCATTGGCACCCGATTTTTTTTTTTTTTAACTAGTAAATTTTGTTTCTCACTCTCGATCCCAAGAGAACCAGGGACCGAATGCAGGAAAATGTCATTCATTGGGTGCCTGTCACTGCTGGAGTGTCTTTGCATCACTGTCTGCTCAGTGATTCTTCTGAACATTTATAAAAATTAAAGTCCCCAAATTTATACTTTGTCTAAGTGTGCTTAGTGCTTGAAAAAAAGAGAGTGTTTTGCTTAGGGAGAGGTGGAACAGAGCTTTTGCTTGGTTGGAGGCAGGATCGGGATGTTGTAGGGAAAGGAGAGAAATGCCCTCCTGTCACTGAGAGATCCCTGGGTGGGGAAGATGGGCAGGTGAGGATGCTCTTACAGCTCCATGGGTGACCGGGACCAGTTTACCTGCCTGTAGATGCTAGAGATGACTGTAGGTTTACCTGCACGTGTATGTACTGTGTCCTGATCTCTGTTGCTATTCTGGCCAAAAGTATAGGAGAAATCTTCCACCAGCTAAACTCTCTTCTGTGCTTGGGTTTCAGAGGCAAAGTCCTGCCTGCTTCAGGGACTGGCTTTTTCCTTATCTTGCTGGGCTGTCCTTTGCTAGGGTTTGAGACTTGGAAGGATTCTCATAATTATGAAATCGTAGAATATCCTGAGTTGCAGGTACTCATGGGGACCAAGTCCAACTTCTCACTGCGCACAGGAGAACCTAAAAGTTAAAGTGTGGATAAGAGCATTGTCTAAAGGTGTCTTGAACACAGACAGGCTTGGGACTGCGAGCACTTCCCTGGGGAGCTTCTCCACCCTCTCAGTGAAGAACTTTACTATCCAGTCTGAGCGTCCTCTAGTACAGCTTTGTGCCATTCCTCGTGTCTTATTGCTGGACACCAAAGAGAAGAGCATCTCTGCTTCCCCTTGTGAGGAACATGTAGATGGCTTGAGGTCAGTTCTCAGTCTCTTCTAAGCTGTGCAAACAGTATCCTCAGCTCCTTCTTGTAAGTCGTGCCCTTTCACCATCTCGGTTGCCCTCCTTCAGACATATTCTAATATTTTTGTATTGTTATATTATGGAGCCCCAAACTGCACTTGGTATTCAAGGCGAGGCTGGCCTAATGCAGAGTACAGTGGGTCTTGTCACTTCTTTTGACCAATTATCTCGGCTGGGCCTAATGCGCTTGAGGATAACGTTGTCCCTTGTGCCTGATGGATGGGGCACATTGTTGATCCGTGTAGCTCCCCATCAGCTGAAGTGCCCAGATTCCTTTCTGCGCGTTGCTCCAGCCTGTTCTACGTGTACATCCAGGATTATATCATTCCAGATGCAGAATCTGTTCTAATTCCCTGTGGTTGGTGGCTGCCTAGCACACCCATCTGTCAGGATCTCTTAAGGTTCTCTGTCCACTTCGGGGAATCAGTGGTTCAGTTTTGTCAGCAGGCTCAGTCTGGACTCCGCTCCTGCATCTAGATCATTGAAAAGAGCTTTGAAGAGCGCTGGCCCTAAAACAGCCCTGGGGAGCACCACTGGGCACCAGCTGGATGTTACCCTGTTTACTACAACTGTTTGAGACTGACCCTTCACCCAATTATTCACCTGTTGTGTTGTGTGCGTGTCTTGCTGGGTGTTGTCCAGGACTGTGAGAGTATGTCAAAAGCTTCACTAAAATCCAGAAAGCCCCTGTATCTGCTGCATTCCTATAGTCCGTTAGGCAGATAACCTTGGCACAGAAGGTTACTAAGTTAGAAAGACGTGACTTCCCCTTTAGGAACTTGGGCTGGCTTTGACCTTTGTGTTGTCTTTCAAGCCTTCTTCAATCACTCCCAGAATAATTTCCACAATTTTACCAGGCACCCAGTTGAAACCAACAGGCCTGTAATTACTGGGGTTGTCTTTCTCCCCTTTCTGGAAAATTGGAAGAACTTTTGCTAACTTCCAGTCAACTGGGATTTCTCTAGATTCCCAAGATAACTGAGAGAAGTCTCACAATAACTCTGTAGTACCCTGGGATCAGTCCCATCAGGCTCCATAAATTTATGCGCATTCAGTTGCAATAGCAAATCTTGTACGATTTCGAAGTCAGCCCCCAGCTGTGGGCGTTCAGCCCAGGGCTCGGTCCCAGTGCCCACCTTTGATGTTAATGCCTTTTTCACCTCTTATCTCTTAAGTTTCTATATTACATCTTCATCCCTCTTTGGGGGCGAGGTGACCAGCTTCATCAAATAACAGACAAATATTTCTTCAGTCTTCCCGTTGCTGTTAACATAACTTCTTGAAGCCTTTGTTACTCCTCAACACAATCCTGGCCAGCTTCAACTCCAGCTGCGTTTGGGCCATGTGGATTTTCTCCCTGTTGTAGCAAACAGCTTCTCTTGTCCTCCTGTGTAACCTGACTTTGTTTCCAAAGTCCAAGCACATTCTTTTGCAGGAGGAGTTCCCTGTTCAGCGTTCTGCTTCACTTGCTTGACTTCTGATGTGTTGGAATTGCCTGCTCCTGTGCTTTTGAAAGATGACTTTTTAAAAATGAGCAACATTTATGGACCCAAGTACCCTCAAAAAGCAGATTCCATGGGGATCTACTAACCCGAACAGCCTGAAATCTGCTCTCCCAATATCCACGAGTTTTCCTCATATTGTCAAAGATTTTAAGCTCAAAACTTTTCATGATTGCTGTGGCCAAGACAGCCACCAATCATCATTTCAGCCAGGAGAACACCTCAATTTCAAACAACTCGAACATAAGCTCTTCGATGAAGAGGAGGCTTTCAGGAACTCTTAAGTTGGGTGAAGCAGAGCACATGATGTCCAAAAAACCAGGTACAATCTATGATTTCCAGATTTTACAGTTATGGGAAATTGCAGCCATGACTAATACACATCTTAACCTTCAGCATCAAGAAAGCACCAATTCTTTTAGATGCAGCTTTGTAAGTGCATTTTCCAGTAGGCAGCCAGAAGTGATCTATGCCTAACAGTGCCCAAGCGTAAAGCAGAGCAATCTGCTTGTTTCACTGCTGCGTTTCTTCATGTGCAGTCATGAAAGTTCATGTCTAGTCTGTATTCTTTGCAGACAGTAGATATTATGGATACGATAAGTCTTGGAATTTAAACACAAATTAGGTTCTCAGAGTAACCCAAGCTTGTTTCACAAGATGTCTTCATTTCCATGCTCTGGGTAGAATTTAGCCTTAAGGGTCTGGCAGCTTTTTAAGAAGAAAATTAATTCAGATTTGTCCTTTCACACTACCCAGAAGCCTAAGGCACAGGCAGATGTTTAGGTGTTTAGTCCCATGGCTTAGAAGATTGTACTGGCATCATTCAAGTAGAAACACTATACGCTGCCACCCAGTTTTACTCCTCTGCCCACTCTTCCCCACTGTCCCTTTCCTGCCTTTTTGTCCAGTGGCAACTTAGTTGCAAAACTGGTGAGGTGCCTGTTGGCTCCCAGGTGGAGGGAAGCTCAAGTCTGGCACCTGGAAAGAGGCTCTGCTCACAAAGTATCTTCTATTTTCCAAGTACTTCCCACCAGCTTTGAGGCTGCCCAGGGAGGTGGTTGAGTCACCTTCTCTGGAGGTGTTTAAGGCACGGGTGGATGAGGTGCTGAGGGGCATGGGTTAGTGTTTGGTAGGAAGAGCTGGACTCAGTGATCCAGTGGGTCTTTTCCAACCTGGTGATTCTATGATTCTATTAAATGAGTCCTCCCTCCCAGTATATCGTATCTTGAGTATGTCTTTGTGCCAGGCAGCCTCATCCTCCAGAACCAGCTGCCCAGCTCTAGAAGGATGGGTTTGCTCCTGGGGCATCATTCCTGCCCTTGCTTGCTTGAGGCAGAGTTTGCGATTACCAAGGGGATGAATGTCCCCAGCTAAGCATAAGACAAGCACGGGGCACTCATCCTCGGTGCTGTGATTTGTCCCTCATAAGCTTATCTGTTGCCTAGCCATGAGGTGAAGTCATATTTTTCTAACAAGATGAGTTCTTCAGTCTTGGAAGTGCATTGTTGCCACACCTGTGCCGTGCAGCGCTGGCTTGGGGAGCAGCGTTCTCTGCGTTACCATGGCTGAAATCGCTACATCATCCGTAGAGCTTCTCCACTTCTCTGTAAACTGTCCGGCCTTGCCTTGGCTCTGCTGCCACCAGATCAAAGCAGGAAACTGAGCTTAAGTTGCCTAAATCATCCTGCCACTGCCCTGCTGGTGGGGTTCCTGCTCCCTCCTGCAATCCCAGCACACAAGTGTGGGCAGGTGGCAGGGTTACAAGGACGCAGGGCCTGTTTCCAGCTGGTTTGTATAGACTGGGAGCTGCTTCACCTTGCTGGCTCCCAGGCAGGTATATTGGCCCTTGCCATTTTATCACAAACTGTATGTTCAAGGTATCATAGAATCATACAATCACCAGGTTGGAAAAGACCCACCTGATCATGGAGTCCAACCATTCCTATCAATCACTAAACCATGCCCCTCAGCACCTCATCCACTCATGCCTTGAACACCTCCAGGGAAGGTGACGCAACCACCTCCCTGGGCAGCCTGTGCCAGTGCCCAATGACCCTTTCTGTGAAAAGAGTTTTCCTAATGTTCAACCTGAACCTCCCCTGGTGGAGCCTGAGGCCATTCCCTGTTGTCCTTTCCCCTGGCACTTGGGAGAAGAGGCCAGCACCCTCCTCTCCACAGCCTCCTTTCAGGTAGTTGTAGAGAGCAATGAGGTCTCCCCTCAGCCTCCTCCAGGTATGTCATGTTCCTTCTCTTTTCTACCCTTCCCCATCTCATTGTGCTCTAAACGGAGAGGGGAGAGCCTGGTCTCGGAGTCCTCATGCCAAAGCAGGGGATGATTACAGTTGCCCAGTGTGGTCCTGTGTGAGACAGCTTGTGGGGACGGATTTTGCTGGTCCCTGGTGCTGTTATATTCCCACATAGGACCCAGGTGTGGTTCGGACCAGGTGAAATTCCCTGTCCCTCATTTCTAAGCATTCTTGGTCTGGGTTCTAGGGCACTTTGTGAATTCTAGCTCTGACATTTTGTGCCATCAGCTCTAACAAGGTCCTAGTCCAGGAGACACGAGCCATCTTTTCTGTTAAGTAACAAACATCCGCATCTTAAGCGGTACCTTTACCTGTAAATTAAAGATTCCCCAGCATGTTCTTGGCCATCTGCCACAGGAAAATTCAGGTCTGCGCTCTTTAGCTGTGACTTTAGTCCATCAGCATTCTCCCTGGGTACAGTTTACAGGCTGGGGCTTAGTTTTAACTGGCAAGACTTTAAAAACACTGCTGAGTTCCCTTTCTGACACTGCCAAGGAGAGGCTCCAGCTCTAAGGTGTGTTCTACACTCACAGAATTGTATAAACAGTGGTGGGAAGGGACCTCTGAAGGTCTTTAGCCCAGGCTGCTGCTGCAAGCGGCGCTGTAACTAGCAGTAGATCAGATCCCCTGTGCTTTTGTCAATCAATGTATTGAAAACAGCCAGGAGCCAGTGTAATTGGTCACAGCTTTTGTCCAGGAGACTGAAGGCTGCAGGAAGTGATGAAAACTAAGCTAGAGCCATTTCTGTAAGTTTGCAGAGCTGCAGGTGAAGCCAGGAGTACAGCTGTACTCAAAAAAATTACAGGGCGAAAAAAAACCTTTCAGGACTCAGCATTCAAACAAATATATGTTTATTTACAAACAAAAGAGAAAACATGGCTGTCACATCAAATTCTGGTATATTTACAGCATCCAACCAAAAGATCAAGTAGAAAAAGGCTTGTAGGTCAGAGGGTATTAAGGCAGGAGGAGGTTTCCTGTTCAATTACAGAGGAGCTAAGCTGAAATGCACCAAAACCTCCAGAGATGAGGCTTCAGGGAACACTAGCAGAATAAACTCTTAACTCACAGAAGTGGGCAGAGATGTAGCTCCTGTAAATACCTCCCTTAGCTGTTCCTCAAGAAGCTCGTTGAAGCTGGCGCAGCAGAGGTGAGCTTGGGCCCCAGCAGTCGGAGAGCAAGGGGAAGAAGGGGGTGAACCTTTCTCTTTTAACGTTTGATGACGGGGCAGCGGGAGGATTCACTTGTCTTCTCAGGCTTGGGGCAGTGAAGTCAGCTAGCGAAGCTGGAAAGTGGTTTGCTTCAGGGCGCTGAAGAGTGGCACAGATGAGAAGGGGAAGGCCTAGCTCCAGTCCAAAACCAAGGAATGCGAGACAGGCCAGCCCAGACATGAGCTCCAGTTCTGCAGCCTGAGTTCAAACTCCCCGTGGGGGCTACCTGCAATGTATCCTATTTTTTCTTTAGCGAGCCTTTCAGCTTCTTCTCCAAGGAGCGCTGCTTCAACACCTTCTCTTCCTTTTTCCCAAAGTTCTCATAAACTGTTGGCTCTTCTTTCTGCCTGTAAGACCAGGGCAAAACTAGTGAGCAAGAAGGAAAAAGCCAGCAGGGAGAGCATCGCTCAGCCTCTGGTTTAGGTGAGCTCTTACTTGGAGGATTTTCTTGAAGCCTTGGCATGAACGTTCCTCGCCGCAGGGGGGTAGGCAATGTTCCCGTACTCAGACTCGTTTGGTTTGCCTTTCTGAGACTACAGGAGAGAAAAACCAATCTGAGAAAAGCGTGGCTTGGGAGAAGCACATGAAGCATTGTGGTGAAAGAGTTCTGGCTGTTAAACTGTGTTTCTGTGCTAGGATTTCAGTGGATTGCTGAGATCCTCAGGCTCAGTGCATCCTGCCCACTGCTGTCACAGTGAGGAGCAGGGACGCAAATGCATCCTTGTACAGGAGCGAACAGTGAGGCAACAAGTTTCTGGAGGCACTGGAATGCCAAGTGTCAGCTAATGAATATTAAACAGGTAGCAGCAGCTACTGGATGCTGCCAGAGGCTACAAGGAGAGATAAAAGATGCTGCTTCTCAGCAAATAGGAGAAAATCCTTTCCACAAGGGCTTGGGAGGTAACTGCAGAACCAGGATGGAAAAGACAGAGGAGGAGAGGTCGAAGTCTTTCCCTGTTTTAGATTCAGCTTGTAACAAAGCCACACTTAGTGCAGACTGTATGGAGAACGTAGCTGAAATAACCATTAAAACTTAACTGCTGTTGAGCAGCTCAGAACGGGCTGGTGCTTAGGCTGTTGTCCCTTGAATTTTAAAGAGAGGAACAGAGATGGAAATCTCCGTGCAGCATCCTAGTCTGTAGGTCCCAGTGGTAGCTTAAAGCTTGGGAAGCAGACACTTGGGCTCAGAGCCAGCAGCAGGCAGGGCCTAGGCTCACAGGGACGGAGGGTCCCCTTTCTCACCTGGATAACTTCCAGCTTTTTCTTGGTGGTCTCTATGAACTGGCAGATGGCCATGTAGATGAACTTGTACTGGGCCTCTGTCTGCACCATCCCTGAGCGCTGGGCCCTCACCATCTGGATGGTCTTCTGGATGTCAATGTCACAGTCCAGCCCTAGCAAGGGGCACCAGAAAAGCTTATGGACACATTCACTGACTCTCATCTCCCACTTCTCCACCAAAACCGGTCACAGTGCACGTCAGTCAGAGAGTTTCCACCTCCCTCCACACTCTTTACTCCTGTAGGGACCTCCTATCCCTCCTTCCTGCTCAGCATCTGCCAAGTCTGACCCTGGAGGAAGAACCCAAGCTCAGGGAAGGCTGATGCAACAGTCAGTGGATACAGTGCAGGGGTCAGCAGCTGCCACACAGCAAAGACAGCACAACCTTCTCGGGGCTGTGGCAGAATCTCCCATATGGAATCCTGATAGTTTTCATCCCTTTGCAGCTGGACTTAATGGCACAGCCCTACTGGGCAGGCCAGGTCACTTCAAGACAATTTAGGTTCTTCTTACCCTTGGTGGAGATGGTTTCCACTATCATATCAATGACGATGATCGTTCCAGTGCGGCCAATCCCAGCACTACAAGGAGAGGACACGCAGAAGTCAGAGCAATACAGCTCCTGAAACAAAATGCATCTGCTTCTGGGGAAGGATTTGGCACTTGCAGCAGCTCTTCAGCACTGCCACAAAAGAGTCAAGGATTCGACAGGCAGTGGAGTTTGGTTTGGGGGCATCAAAGGAACCACCAAATACCAGGGCTGGCATAAGCTTCACTTGCAAGTCCAGGGAAGAGCTGGTGCAGCAGGACAGAGTTCCTGCACCTCACCCAGAACGGAGAATGCCCAGCCTCTGCACCAACCTGCAATGCACCAGGATAGGCCCTGCGTTGGGGATGCTCTCTTGCTTCTGGTTTATTTGATCAAGGAAGCTGAGCACTCCTCCCGGCTCACTGGGTACGCCGTGGTCAGGCCAGCTCAGGTACTGGTACTGCCAGATCTCACGCATGGCCTTACCCTGGTGATAAGAAAACACCCTACAGGTAAAACTTCAACCCTGGCCTCTGTCCCAGGGGGAGGTGGGCCTGATGCCACAGAGATTTTCCATTTTCTGTGGTGATTCCACCAATGTGGTTCCAGCCTGAACCATGAAAGAACAGCAACCCCAAGATGATACAACAGCAGCATCACCACAGCACCCAGCAGTTCCCAGGCTTAGACACAGCGTGACCGCTAGACCCCTGGGCTCTGTGACAGCCCTCAACCAGGCACACTCACATTATCCCTGGGGGACACACAGAAGTGTCGGAGTTTGTACTCCAATGCATCGTGCTCCCCGGCGTTCTCCACAACATAGGCACCATATTCCTTCGTGCTGCCCACCTCTGGCCAGTAAGGCACGCATTTGTTCTGTGGGGCAGAGAATGCGAGGTGAGGATGGACAGGAGGCAGGAAAGAGAAAAAGCAGAGCAGAGGTTGAAGGGGAAAAGAGGGCAGCTCCAAGACATCTACAAAACGCTACTTACCCGCCCTCTTTCTACCTCCCGTGTGGTCATCACAATAATGCGTGTGTTCTCCTGCCACACCATCTGCCAGAAGTCATTGACTGTGGAATCCAGGCAACCCTGGCTGGCGATGTAGGTCTTGGTGCACTCATCTGGGCTGATCAGGTTGTTCTGAGTGCGGACAGAGGAAGGTCAGGAGGGCTGCAGGAGCAGGTAGGCCTTCCCCCATTTTGGGTCATCTTTCAAGAGTCTCACCTTGACATAGTTGGCATTGATATAATCAGATCCGGGGATACTTGGGTCCCTTCCTTGGAGGATGACTCTGGAGTGATCAACTGGGCGTGCAGTGAAAGAACAAACAGAGCAATGAGATACTCCGTGCCCAGCCACATGAAGCTCCTTCGCTGCCTCATGCTACCTCATTCACTTTACCCAGTGAATGCCCTGTATTTTCACCTCTTCTTCTCTGGGGTCAGACCAATCTCACCCCATCCTCCCACCCCTCTGCCCTTATGATGGACCGTCAGAACGTAGTGAGTCTGATGCATCCTTCCCTCCTTCCTTCAAGGACATGATAGGGCTGTGACCTCTCTCATCAGCTCTTAAATCCTCAGTGGCGCACACCTTGTAACCCACTCTGGAGGACAGAGCAGACTAAAGCAGGGCCAGGAGTGACTTGGACAGCTCTTCATTGCCTGTCAGTGTCTATCGTGGGGTTTTTTTTAACAGTGGAGAAGCAAGACTCACAGGGCAAGATATTCTTGTATCGGTTCTTGCTCTTGTTTTCAGGTCTCTGACCCTCATGACGGTCAAACAGGTGCTTAGCTTCCTGTTTTTGCAGACTCTGAGAGCAGAAGAGAGAATAGTCATGGCAAAGTCACAATGTATGACACGGGACACGGGCACTCAGAGGAACAGTGGTGACTCTGGGGACACCTGGGCATGTTTGTGGGGGAGCAGAGAAAAGAACAGCAAACCTAAACTTGAAAACTCCACGGTTCATCCCTTACTGTCTCGGTGACTTGTTCTCCCAACCACGAAAAAAAACCTGCATTTCTACCTCACTGGGTTCACTTAAATATGACACTCGCTCCCCAGAGGAGCAGGTTCCAACCAGAGACTCATTTCAGAGATAAACTGACAAGAATTTACAGGAAAACTGAGAAGTTTGTGTCCAGGAAGAAATCAAGGATAGAGAATGAAGTGGTACATGATGACTTCCCAAAAAGCCAGAGTAATGTCTCCCAGCAGTTTCTTACATCAAATTCCTCCCAGAATCCAGCCTTGGACATCTCCTCAGATTGACTCGTCTTGTTCAATTCGTGCACTCTGTTCTCAATGTCAGCAGCATTCACCCTCGTAGCATAGTAGGGCTGGGGAAACACAACATGTTTGTGTGAGAGAGATGCTGCTGGAGAGCAGTGTCCTCTGTGCACTGTGGAGAAGAGGAGAGGGACGCAAAGCAGAAACAAACAGCCAGTGGGTGCCTTCCAAAGAAACAGAAGAAACAAGATTTACCTGCTTCAGGTACACAAAGGTGCCAGACACCTCCTCAATTCCAGTCTTCTTGTAGTGCTCCACCAGATCCGCCAAGCTGTCAAACATTTCAGCACCTCCAACTGTGTAGCGTCCATTCTAAATGGAGGAAGAATGAGTAATATCCCACTCATAATCAGACAAAGCTAATAATGCGCAGGGAAAAGGTGACACTGGGGTGCAAAGGCATAGGCACCACCCTGTGCCATCTAGAATAGCATTTCCTCTGACAGGGAGGTTGAATGGTAGTTTGCCCTGAGAACACTCAGTTCACTGTGAATTGGCTCCTGTTCTCACTGATAAAGCCCAGAGAAGGTCTGTTACCCTCAGCTCTCATTTAAGGTTGGCTGCTTTCTGTCCTTGAGATCTCCCTCCACTCTCTGCATCATCTCATATGAAAGAAATACGACAGCCGGAAACATCCTTCAGGCTAACTGTGAAGGCCTTGCAGATGTCCCTCCGCCAAGAGCTTTTAACTCTTTCGATGAACTCATAATTAGATTGTCAATCCTCCTCTCTCCTCCACCATGAACTCCCTGTACTGGACATCTTGGACACACTGAGCCCTGCCTCCTCTTGCGTCTGAACACCCAGCACTAACCATGGTCACCCAGGCTGGGACAAGGACCTGAGGAATGTGGAAGGTGACAGCACTCTGCTCAGGCCTACAAAGGTGATTGGAGCTGGAGCACCTCCTGTATGAGGACAGGCTGAGAGACTTGGGGTGGTTCAGCCTGAAGAAGAGAAGGCTCTGAAAAGACCTTATAGCGACCTTCCAGTACCTGAAGGGGCTACCGAAAAGCTGGGGAGGGACTGTTTACAAAGGCTTGTGGTGATAGGACATGGGGCAGTGTCTATAAATTGGAGAGGGGGCAGATTTAGACTAGCCATGAGGAGTAATTTCTTCACTATGAGGGTGGTGAGGCCCTGGCACAGGTAGCCCAGGGAAGCTGTGTCTGCCCCATCCCTGGAGTAGTTCAAGGCCAGGTTGGATGGTGCCTTGGGCAGCCTGATCCAGTGGGAGGTGTCCCTGTCCATGGTAGGTGGGGTGGAACTGGACGATCTTTAAGGACCTTCCAACTCAAACCATTCTATGGTTCTGTGACATTCAGAAACACTGCTAGACAGGACTTATGCTACTGAGGACATGACTAGCAGGAATCTCTTCCACACAGTTCCCTTTTGCTTTCCCAGCTGCTCACCTCACACATGATCTTGATATGCGTGACTTTCAGTGGGGCCCCAGAGGCACTGGTTGCCCCAGCTGGTGCAGCAGCAGAACCAGGTTTAAGCTGGTTAGTGAGGACAGACAAGACAAAATCCCCAGGTTTGCTAAGGCTTTCGCGCACCAAGAAGGTCCAAGGGGTGGCTTTGTCCTGGAGAAGTGACTCAGCTGCAGAGCCTGATAGATGCCCATGGTACCACCTAGGAAAAAAAAAGAGAGGGTCAGCAGAGAGGTGGAGATACAAGTAGGTGGATGCCCTTGAGCTGATGAGTGAAGGACAGCAACACCAGAGGAGGAAAAAAGGCAGGGGGAAATGAGGAGGGAGAGGGAACAAAACCAAGGGAGGAGTAGGATCTTGGGAAACGCAGATGAGACAGAAAGAAGTAAAGAGCTGGCAAGAAAAGGAAAGGGCAAAGGATGATGTGGAGATAGAATCATAGAATCATTAGGCTGGAAAAGACCTTAGAGATCATTAACTCCAACTGTACCTGTCAACTACTAAATCATGTCCCCAACCACTTCATCTACCCGCCTTTTAAACTCCTCCAGGGATGGGGACTCCACCACCGCCCTGGGAAGCCTCTGCCAGCACCTGGTAACCCTTTCCAGTGAAGAAATTCTTCCTAGTAGCAGGGACAGCAGAACACTGGTACCAGAGGACAGACACAGTGAGAAAGCATCAAACACAATACACACAAGCACAAGTAAGTTATGCTTTGCTGGCTTGAAGACCAGTTGTAGGAAGGTAGTTGGTGGATTTCAGCACCTCTCAGCATTATCAGGATTCCAGCCTTGCTGCTGCAGGGTGCTTTGGAACCTCATACAGCAAGGAAACAAAATAAACCTGCAGTGAGTCAGAAAGTCCTCCCATCAGATTTAGTGGAACCCAGGTGGCTGTGTTGAGATGAGATCCATTAAAGGACCATCCCAGATACTTCTCTACCTGAAACTCAGTCACCTCTTAAATGAATGGGTAATGCACAATTGCTGGACACATCACACTGCAGCTTTCAGCCTAAGCATGGGAGTGAACACCAGAGGCCATCTGCAGCCCGCATTCTCCTGCTGGTACTTATCTCTGTTGTTCATCCATGCATATTCTTGTCCTCAATGCAAACACCCAATTAACAACCCCTTCTGTCCTCTGGGCAGGAGAGGAGCATCCCATAGCACAGGTGCTGCCAAGCCTCTTCCCACCTACTAAGGTCCCCGAGGAGGTTTGTGCCTGCCTGGTGGGATCTCACTGCACCATGTGGTGAGGGTCCAAGTGATGCAGACCAGAAGCAGGCTGGGAGATGGGATAACCCTGGCCTCTTCTACTACTATAGGGCTCTTGGCCCTGCAGAAACTCCAGATGTGACCCAGGTTTTCTCCGTGCAGATCCTCTAATTCTTCACGCCTGTCCCAAGCTCCACAGTTTCTCTGGACTACAGCAGAAGGTCCTGGGGGGCACTGCTGAGCTACCAAGTAAAGATGCAGAAGGCCATGTTCATTGCATTTGTGTTCTGCTTCCACCAACCTTGCTTGGAATCTGGAGCTAGAGATCCAGATTATAGAAAGCTGAGAGCTGTGAGGTGCACTGGGAAATAGGGCCACCACAGCCCCGGCACTTCTACCCAACCCCTTTCCTCCTTCCCAGCTGAGTATCAGGGAGAGGATCTGGGCCCTTCTCCTCCAGCAGAAATGGGTCTGGTTCAAGCAGCCCCCCTGGTTCCATGACCGCCCCATCTCCAGCTGAGCCATGTGCTGGGCTCTGCATTCAGGGGCCTTCACAGTGCAGCTGCTGCGCCTGCCAAAGGCTGTGTTTACTCCAGCTCTGTCCCACTTTGGGACAGCAAGCAAAGATGCCTTGGGTGAAGCACTGGGGGTCTGTCCCTCCTTCCCCTGCGGTCAGGCTGAGGAGGTGCCAGCATCTGCAAGTGGCTGTCCTCTCCAGGCAAGGTTGTTGGGTTGTAGCCCTGCAGTTTCCTCCCTTCCTCCTTGCGGCTGGAAATTTCTCCACTCCCCTCACTCCACTGCCTCAGCAGCTGGAGCCACAGCCGCTTTGGCCACCTCCCTTGATGAAGAGCATTTCAAAAGCAGGTATCTATCTGTTGCACCAGACTGACTTGCACCTCCCCTCCCTGCACATCATTGCATCCACTACATCAAGGCCAGGCTGATGCTTAGTAGAGGAGCCAGTGTGGTTAGAGCTGTGGGAGCAGGTTTGCTGCCCACAGACCAGGTAGTAGCAGGGCAGTGCTGGTGTCTATGAGGAACTTAACACTGTTAGGGCTACAACTTTCCCACAAACTGCCATGGAGTTCAGGAGGCCACGTGCCAGTTGCAGAAGCAGCTTGGATGTTCATTCACCCTGGCATCTGTCCAGAGCATCACCCAACAGCCTGGTCTTGGGCAGCCTGATCCGGTGGGAGGTGTCCCTGCCCATGGCAGGGGGGTGGAACTGGGTCATCTTTAAGGTCCCTTCCAACCCAAACCATTCTATGGTTCTATAACATCTAGCAACCATTTTGACAGCAAGGTGTGGCAGGCAGCTGTTGTGCCTCAGTAAGTAAGGTCTGTTGATTCTCACCTCACCCATGAAAGAAGTTGCTGGTGACTTTCATTGCATGGCAGTCCCTAATTTGTAAACCTCATCCCAAACAAGTGTCTGGCCACCACGTGCCAGCATTCAGATGCTCCCCTGGGGAATGGTTGATCACTTCTGCTCATCAAAGAGGTCTCCGGGTCTCCC
>WAAB01025589.1:151118-177439 GCA_013389865.1 Piaya cayana | reverse complement strand
CCTCCAGGGATGGGGACTCCACCACCTCCCTGGGAAGCCTCTGCCAGCACCTGGTAACCCTTTCCAGTGAAGAAATTCTTCCTAGTAGCAGGGACAGCAGAACGCTGGTACCAGAGGACAGACACAGTGAGAAAGCATCAAACACAATCCAGTTGTGTGATACACACAAGCACAAGTAAGTTATGCTTTGCTGGCTTGAAGACCAGTTGTAGGAAGGTAGTTGGTGGATTTCAGCACCTCTCAGCATTATCAGGATTCCAGCCTTGCTGCTGCAGGGTGCTTTGGAACCTCATACAGCAAGGAAACAAAATAAACCTGCAGTGAGTCAGAAAGTCCTCCCATCAGATTTAGCGGAACACAGGTGGCTGTGTTGAGATGAGATCCATTAAAGGACCATCCCAGATACTTCTCTACCTGAAACTCAGTCACCTCTTAAATGAATGGGTAATGCACAATTGCTGGACACATCACACTGCAGCTTTCAGCCTAAGCATGGGAGTGAACACCAGAGGCCATCTGCAGCCTGCATTCTCCTCCTGGTACTTATCTCTGTTGTTCATCCATGTGTGTTCTTGTCCTCAATGCACACACCCAGTTAACAACCCCTTCTGTCCTCTGGGCAGGAGAGGAGCATCCCATAGCACAGGTGCTGCCAAGCCTCTTCCCACCTACTAAGGTCCCCGAGGAGGTTTGTGCCTGCCTGGTGGCATCTCACTGCACCATGTGGTGAGGGTCCAAGTGATGCAGACCAGAAGCAGGCTGGGAGATGGGATAACCCTGGCCTCTTCTACTACTATAGGGCTCTTGGCCCTGCAGAAACTCCAGATGTGACCCAGGTTTTCTCCGTGCAGATCCTCTAGTTCTTCACGCCTGTCCCAAGCTCCACAGTTTCTCTGGACTACAGCAGAAGGTCCTGGGGGGCACTGCTGAGCTACCAAGTAAAGATGCAGAAGGCCATGTTCATTGCATTTGTGTTCTGCTTCCACCAACCTTGCTTGGAATCTGGAGCTAGAGATCCAGATTATAGAAAGCTGAGAGCTGTGAGGTGCACTGGGAAATAGGGCCACCACAGCCCCGGCGCTTCTACCCAACCCCTTTCCTCCTTCCCAGCTGAGTGTCAGGGAGAGGATTTGGGCCCTTCTCCTCCAGCAGAAATGGGTCTGGTTCAAGCAGCCCCCCTGGTTCCATGACCGCCCCATCTCCAGCTGAGCCATGTGCTGGGCTCTGCGTTGAGGGGCCTTCACAGTGCAGCTGCTGCACCTGCCAAAGGCTGTGTTTATTCCATCTCTGTCCCACTTTGGGACAGCAAGCGAAGATGCCTTGGGTGAAGCACCAGGGGTCTGTCCCTCCTTCCCCTGCGGTCAGGCTGAGGAGGTGCCAGCATCTGCAAGTGGCTGTCCTCTCCAGGCAAGGTTGTTGGGTTGTAGCCCTGCAGTTTCCTCCCTTCCTCCTTGCGGCTGGAAATTTCTCCACTCCCCTCACTCCACTGCCTCAGCAGCTGGAGCCACAGCCGCTTTGGCCACCTCCCTTGATGAAGAGCATTTCAAAAGCAGGTATCTATCTGTTGCACCAGACTGACTTGCACCTCCCCTCCCTGCACATCATTGCATCCACTACATCAAGGCCAGGCTGATGCTTAGTAGAGGAGCCAGTGTGGTTAGAGCTGTGGGAGCAGGTTTGCTGCCCACAGACCAGGTAGTAGCAGGGCAGTGCTGGTGTCTATGAGGAACTTAACACTGTTAGGGCTACAACTTTCCCACAAACTGCCATGGAGTTCAGGAGGCCACGTGCCAGTTGCAGAAGCAGCTTGGATGTTCATTCACCCTGGCATCTGTCCAGAGCATCACCCAACAGCCTGGTCTTGGGCAGCCTGATCCGGTGGGAGGTGTCCCTGCCCATGGCAGGGGGGTGGAACTGGGTCATCTTTAAGGTCCCTTCCAACCCAAACCATTCTATGGTTCTATAACATCTAGCAACCATTTTGACAGCAAGGTGTGGCAGGCAGCTGTTGTGCCTCAGTAAGTAAGGTCTGTTGATTCTCACCTCACCCATGAAAGAAGTTGCTGGTGACTTTCATTGCATGGCAGTCCCTAATTTGTAAACCTCATCCCAAACAAGTGTCTGGCCACCACGTGCCAGCATTCAGATGCTCCCCTGGGGAATGGTTGATCACTTCTGCTCATCAAAGAGGTCTCCGGGTCTCCCTTCCACAGCTAGGAGAGGGTTAATGGGTCCTGTTCCCCCCCCCTTCCCCCAACAGAGCCCAGCTCTTCAAAGCCACGTGATGGAAAATCACTTGGGGAGAGGGTGAGCAGCTTTCGTAAGAGCTTGGGGGAGAGGAGGGGCGAAGTGGAGAAGTTTCCAACCGCAGGGAGGAAGGGAGGAAACTGCAGGGCCACAACCCAACGGCCTTGCCTGGAGAAGACAGCCACTTGCAGATGCTGGCACCTCCTCAGTCTGACCGCAGGGGAAGGAGGGACAGACCCCGGTGCTTCACCCAAGGCATCTTTGCTCCCTGTCTCCAGGGATGCAGTGAGGAGGATCTGTCTGCCCCTACCCCAGAGACATCAAAGAACCTGAAAGCACAACCCAAGGGCAAAACCATCTGATTTGATTTAGGAACTTGAGGTCAGAGTCGAATGCAAAGCGGGGACAAGGAGGAGACTAAGGGGTCTAGGAATAGCAGGGGAACGTAGTCCCACTCTCAGCTATGTGAGTCACCCAGGCCTGGCAGAACTACAGATGTCTGAGGCAAGGCTGAGGGCTTCCACATCACTTATCACCCCATGGACCACTGCAGACTCATAACTAACACCACAACCTTTGCTTTTAGGAACCATATATAAATAGCAAAGGCAACAGGAAACCAGAAGTAAAAATAGAGCCCTACTAGGTCTGCTGTGGTGCGTCAAGTTATGTGCGGCTGTTCCTGGGGATGCTGCCCCTGTGGCTATGGAGGCTATGGAGACGACAGGAGAGAGGAGACGTTTTGTAGGGCTTGCCCTGGGAATTCAAACAGGGCAGAACGAAGGCCACAAAGCACAGATCAGATCTTGTCACAGACACACCAGCTGCGTTGCTTTCTCCATACCTCTCTGTGGTGGGGTCGGAACAGTTGAGTGGGTATCGCAAGTCAATGATGGTTCCATCCTTGTCCTGCAGCGAGCCCTGTTGCTGCGTGTAATACTCCACCAGTTCTGACAAGGTGGCAAACTTCTCACCTCCATACAGGTCATAGAAATCCCCAGTATTCTGAATGCGGATGTGGGTCACCTGGTCACCAACCCTGTGGGATGATGCACACAGCTGTCTAGTGAAGCGATCAGAAAAGAGGTCGAAAATGTTCTGCATTACCCCCCGCCATGGAAGCAGAGCAAACTATCCCAGTGAAAAGAGATGACTGGAAAGACAAGCTCCTTGGGCAACTTGAGGGAGGCTCTAGAAGATGCTGGGAAGCTCCAGTCCTTTTACAGCCTGGAAAGAACGCAAAGGAATAAGGACAGGAGAAAGATGACATGGGACTTGTGAGCGTCTAAGCATTCTGCGTATATTACCCTGGAAAGACAGAAGTTGGCATCCACGTTACTTACCGAACTGAAAGAGAAAAATCACCCTGATTCTTCCTACTAGGTCTGGCCAGAAAGCTCCCATGGACACCTCGTCCTTTTAGTAAGGCCTCAGCTTCCAGTCCACTCAAGTCACGGTGAAACCACCTACGAGAGGAGATAAAAACAAGACCCACCAAGTGAATAAAAAAGACCAGGTGCCATTGTGGAGGCTTGCACAGTGGAGAACGATTCCCCCCCCAGCATCCCTAGAGATACTCATACAGCTGACAGCCAGCAGCAGCTGCATCCCTTCCTACCTGATACCTCCCCCAGCCTATGAAAGATCTCCGTTAAGATATGGCTTCCAGGATGTTCCCTGGCTCTGATCTGTCCTCTTCTCCTGGTTCCCCACCCTATGTACGCACACTTCTCAGCCCTTCTTACCTCACCATTGTGGGGAGTGAAAGAAGAGGGGGGCCAAGTGGCTACCCACAAAGCAACTCAAAAAATAGAGAGAAAAATTCAGTTTGCGCTGGTGAGAAAAGGGAAGTTGGAAGTGAGTCCTGGAGCACCCAACGACAAGCTGTTCCTGCAACTCTTGGGAGCCGGCCATGTATCTCTCCGGACATCTACCGCCCATCCATTTAGATCTCCTCCATCCACCTGTTTCTGGATGTGCGCCTTGATCTCTGGCCCTCTGTGCAGTGCTGTTGGGCACAGGCAAGTGCAAGCCCATACATAGCTTGGGCATGCGCGGCTCCAGGAACAGGAAGCGCTCTCTGCCATCAACTCCCCAACCCCAAGCTGCTTCGCACACACTTCTGCTTCTCCTTTTGTGTCTTTCCTCCCCATCCCCCCTGTTATTATTGGGTCCCTGTCTTTTTTTTTTGCATGAGGATTGACTCTACAAGCGCATCTTGTATTATTCTTTAAAAATGTTCACCTGTGAAGGCGGTGAGGTGCTGGCACAGGTTGCCCAGAAAAGCTGTGTCTGCCCCATCCCTGGAGGTGTCCAAGGCCAGGTTGGATGGGGCTTTGAGTAACCTGATTCAGTGGGAGGTTGTCCCTGCACCTGGCAGAGGGGTTGGAACCAGATGATCTTTAAGGTCCCTTCCAACCCAAACCATTTTATTTTCCTATGATATTGGGTCCCAGCCATGCTGACAAAATTCAGTTCTGCACATCCTCTCTTCCCCTTCTTCTCCAAAAGTCCAATGTGATCCATGAGTGCTCCCCACTGCCAAACCCTTGCTGAGGTGCCAAGGGAATCACAGCTGCATGGGGTCACATATATCCATGCAAGACTGCAGCAGGCAACATATGCCAGTGTATTCTGAGCCACGAAGCAGCCTGCTACAGGTTATGACCACCCAGCCACACAGCTCGGCTCTGCTGGGCTGCCTGCAGCTGCTCAGCTGAAACCTCCATGCTGGCAGGTAAATCTCCATGTGCTGGGCAGGTAAATCTCCACTGCCTTCCTGAAAATAGCCTGCTGGGGGATGCACCTGCCACGAGTGGTGGTACCTTGGAAGGGTGAGGGTGGGAGGTGATGTTCAAGCTGCCCAGAAAAGCAGGCAGAGAGAAGGACAAACAGCTACTACCTACAATGGGCCCACACAGCACCAAGAGAGCCCAGGATATAGGAAATGGCCTCAAGTTGTGCCAGAGAAGGTTTAGATTGCATATTAGGAAAAATTTCTTTCCTGAAAGACTGGTAAAGCATTGGCACAGGCTTCCCAGGGAAGCGGTGGAGTCTCCATCCCTTGAGGTGTTCACAAAAACTTGTAGATGTGGCACATTGGCACATGGTTTAGTAGGCACAGTGGGACTGGATGATCTTAGAGGCCTTTCCCAACCTCAGTGATTCTATGACCCTCAAGATCCCGGTAGAGTGTACTGATGAGGCCAAAGCTGTCAACCTGGACAAACAGAAAGACGGAAAAATAAGCATTTCCAGTTACCTACCCCTTTCCAGCTATGGCCCCTGACTACTCTTTTCCATAGCACCGGTTTCAAGATACGCAGGTGTCACGAAAGAACAGCAGCCAAGTAGTGGCCAAAGAGGGCAATGCAGCCAGCAAAGGAGACAGACTTCCCTGGAGCCATCTCAGCTCCCCTGTGCGTGGTGGGCAGCAGGAAGAGCAAGAGACTGGCTCATTTCAAGTATCAGCAGCTGCAAACTTCCCTGCACACCACCAGACTGGTAAATGCTGCAAAGAGCTGAAGCAGCTGCCAGCAACGACTGAAGCAAAACTCGTGGCCAAGACAGGAACTAACAGCAAAGGGAAGTACAGGAGAGATGAGCGGGAAGCTGAATTTCGTTGCTAGAAAGGCAACCCAGGCACCTACAGTAGCTTCCTTTGAAATGCTTTTAGTTTCACACATACGATGAGATGGGGTGTGGTCAGTCAGCTGCTATGATGCAGCTGTACTTTCTTCAAATTGATATTAAAATAAAGAGAGACTTTAAAGGCACACAGACCTGTGGCTCGAGGGAGCAACTTCTACAGCTTCCAAGAGTGCACCTAAATCAGAGGCAGAGGAACCAAGTGTTGTTTGTTTAGTGGTAGGACAGAAACGACAAGAACTTCTTGGGCAGAAGTCCAAACAGAGAATTACTGATATCAAAAGAATATTAGGTTACATAGGGTTGATACGAAGCCATAGCAGAAAAAAAACCCAAAACACCACCACCAACAAAAAAAAAAACCAAACAAAAGCCCCTCACCAAACCAAAACCAAAAAAACTTGGCATCACTACCTCCTATGACCTGATTAAAGCAGAAAATCTGTCCCAGGAAGAGAACATTAGTGGGACACAGGGAGACAGATGTCACTGGATACACATGCTGCCTTGCTGTCTTTGATCGAGGCAATTTAATGAAACATCATCAGTGAGGAGCTCCTGCTGGTGTGAGAGGGAACCATCACAGCAGAGAAGCAATTGGTTGGTATTTTTGAGGTTGCGCTCCTGGATGGCTGCAGCGTGCACCAGCAGCCTATCCCTGAGCCACTCAAATGTTCCTCAAGTATAATTAACAGGTCAAGAGTTTTCAACAAAGGGATAACTCCTTGTGCTATTGTTTGGCTTTCGGTACAACACAGGTGGTAGAACCTCATCTTGTAAACCCTTTGTGGAACAAATTTAGGGGAGAAGATAAACAAAATAGCTAATTAAAATACACCCACATCTGGGCCACTGTAAAAAAAGGATGCTGAGAAACTGGACAGAATCCGGTATAAGACCACTAATGTGAGGAACCTGGAGCACAGCAGGGGCTGCAGGAGTAGAGTTTGATCAACCTGGAGAAAAGACGCTGAAGGAGAGACTTATCAGTTACCTGAGACTACCTAGAGACGGAGCAGGGGTTTTAGAGACAGATTCTTCTTTGTGGGGCACAGCAAAAGGATAAGAGGCAACAGGAGTTTCTTGCAGCCAGGGCAGTCCTAACTAGGCATCAGGAAAAGCTGTACACGTGCTCCCCCCAAGGGCCGTTCGGCAGCTGCCAGGGGTGCCCAGAGCAGCTGAGGAAATCTCAGCCCTTGGAGATCATAGAATCATAGACTGGTTTGGGTTGGAAGGGACCGATAAAGTCCATCCAGTTCCAACCCCCTGCCATGGGCAGGGACACCTCCCACTGGATCAGGTTGCTCAAAGTCCCATCCAACCTGGCCTTGAACACCTCCACGGATGGGGCAGCCATGACTGCTCTGGGCAACTTGGGCCAGTGCCTCACCACCCTCACAGTCAAAAATTACTTCCTAAGATCTCATTCTAAATCTCTTTCAGCTTAAACTCATTCCTCCTCATCCTGTCCCTGTACTCCCTGATACAGAGTCCGTCATCAGCTTTCCTGGAGCCCCTTTCAGGACTGGAAGGTCACTTTAAGGTCTGGGACCCGACCAAGGCCCTAAGCAACCTGATCTAGCTTTGGGGTTAGCTTTGCTGTGAGCAGGGAGCTGGACTGGGAGATGCAGAGGGCAAAATGGGAGTGGAAGGAAGTGTAGGGGAAGAGCTTATGTCTAGAGCTTCTTTCCCCTCTGCGGTCCTTAAGTCTCTGCTTGCAGCTGCTTGTAGAGTCAACATTCAAATCCATAACAATTTTAGCATCCTTTGGCAAGGAGTTCCACTGCTCCACGCCAGAACCATCCCCTCCTCTGGCTTACTTATAACCTACTCCCTGCTCATTTTTATTAACATCTAGTTCTTGTAAAGAAAAAGAAATCAGTGAGCGATTCCTATTCACACCCTCCAAACTGATCATGATTTTATACACCCAATAATGTCTGTATCCTTCCTCAGCTCCTTCCCACACTGAGGATGCCAAGACTATTTAGGTGTTCCTCATACAGCGCTTTTCTACACTTCTGATCACATTTGCTGTCCCTCTTGGAGATGTTTCCAACTCCACTGTGTTGTTTTGGAGATAAGGGTGAAGAGTGGCACAGAACTGCAGTGTCTGAAGTGCTGGTGAGACATAGAATCATAGAATAGTTTGTGTTGGAACGGACATTAAAGATCATCCGGTTCCACCCTCCCTGCCATGGGCAGGGACACTTCTCACTGGATCAGGCTGCTCAAAGCCTCATCCAACCTGGTCTTGAACACCTCCAGGGATGGGGCAGCCACAGCTTCCCTGGGCAACCTGTGCTGGTGCCTCACCGCTCTCATCATGAAGAAATTCCTCCTTATGTCTAGTCTAAACCTGCCCCTCTCCAGTTTATACAGGGATGTGTATATTGAGACATAGTGATGATTTCTGCCATTTGCTCACCACAACCAAGCATCAAGCTAGTATTTGCATGAAATTCTGTGTGATCACAGTCTTACTCCAGAGAGGTTATGATTAGTTCACAGTTCATTGTTTTATATGTAAATTAGCAATTATTTTTCCCTGTGAACATTGTTTTACATATACCAGTATTTCATTTCATCTGCTGTTCCATTACTCGCTCAGTTATTCTCATAAGGTCCTTCTGCAATTATTCACAACGAGCTCCCACTCTATTATCCTGAATAACTTTCTGCCATCAGCCAATTTTTTCACCTCCCCACTAAGCTCTATTTCCATTTTATTTGGGAATATACTGAACAGCATACGTTTCAGACCAGGCCACTGTGATCCAACCACTGATGACTTCCCCTTGTTGTAAAAAATGGATGTTTATTCCCACACTACATTTCCTCTTTTCTACCAATTCTTTCCCCAAGAAAAGCATTGTCTTCTTTCTCATGCTATGACTTTAGATTTATTTAAAGACTTTGATGAGAAAATCTTCTCAAATCATTTTTAATCCAAGGAAACTGTATCAGCCAGACCTACCTAATATACAAAGCTTCCTAAGTTACTCAAACTCCTTCAATTTTACCAGACAGGATTTGCCTTTACAAAAGCAGATGCGGACTCTTTCTTTACCATCACTACCATTGATTTCCCTGTTAGACTGTCTACCCTTTTGCCCAGGTAGCAGCTTTAGTGCTTCGTGCGTCCCTCACATTTAGGGCAGGGATCACATTTGGCATCCTTTTAGAGAATCAGTATTTAATTTTTTCCTTCTAGAATCACCTCAGCACTGAGAATTAGACAAGAGGCTTTGCTGTTCTGCAGAGAATGGCACTGCACTTCACTTGGTAGTGCAGTGAAGGCCACCTAGGCTCAGAGAGTGGGCAGATGGACCATCTTTCTGTGACATGCCCGAGCCAGATGCTCTCTGTCAGCCCATGGTACCCCAGAACATTGCTGGACTGCCACAGTCCCCACTTCCTTACACCCCACTGTTGCAGTCTCCAGAGCAGAGCACCCATTTGGACTGACCATGAAGATGTTATGTCCTCCTGTTCTATAAAGATCGTAGTGAATCACGAAAACAAGCACAATTTAAAAGGTCAGTCACCTGACCTCTCTCTGCACAACATCCAGAGATACTGCAGTTACTGTGGCAGAATGGGTACAGCAAACCCCACTTGTTCTTCATCAAAGTGTGGAGGAATGTTACATAGGAGGAAATCTCCGCTCTTGGAGATGTCCCGGACTCATGTGAATAAGGTTCTAAGCAACCTGATCTGGCTTTGGGGTTAGCTCTGCTGTAAGCAGGGAGCTGGACCTGGTTGCAGGGATCGAAATAGTAGTGGCAGGTTATGAGCAGAGCTTCTTTTCCCCTTGTGCTCCCTAAGCCTCTGCTCACAGCTACTTGTAGAGTCAACCTTCAAATCCGTAACAAATCTAGCATCCTTTGGCAAGCTGTTCCACTGCTCTGCTACAGAACCATCTCCTCCACTGGCTTGCTTATAACCTGCCCCCTACTAATTTTTATCAACATCTGGTTCTTGTAAAGAAAGAAAAATCAGTGACGTGAAGCGCAGTCCTCAAGCTACCCTCTAGCTCTGATCAGGTGGGTTTTTTTCCTTCTGTGTCTTATTCCTACTGCCAGTATTTTTATTTTTTTTATTTTTCTCACACACACAAGTCTCTTTTTCTTCCCCTAACCAGCGTTCACAACACTCACCCACAGGATGGCATCAGGATCTTGACTCTCAGATCCCCACTGATGGAGGACTGACAACAGCTGGTGGAGCAAGTACCACAGCCCTTCACAAGGGGTTCCTACTAAAGAAAATAAAGCAATAATGGAATATTCAAGGCAGTATCTAGAGATAGACTCGGGAGAGAGATCCAAGACCTTGATGGGGGCAGAGTGGGCTCACACCCTCCTGACAGGGCTGGGTGCTCATGGCAGCGAGTGCTGCGGCTCCGGAGGCGTAGCTGGCAGCACAGCAACTCCCGTGACTCACCTGTCTGATCCGCACAGTCCTGAACTCCGCCTGTTCCTAGGCGGACTAAGAAGAGGGTAGCTCCAGGTCAGGGAAACCGCAGGCCTCAAGCATAGGGCTTAATTTTCACCATTTGCAAAGTACTTCCTGGGCTGTAGTTAATTAATAATTAGAGGGGTGGGGAAAGGCCAGGGCCAAGCTGGGAGAGGTGGTTGGAGACGGAAGGGACTGACTGTTCTTCCTGCCTCCTATCCACAAAGTTCACGCCCTCGATGGTTACATTCCTGCCTGGTTTGTAACCAAACGGCACAGAAGGCAAAAGCAGACACAAGGCTTTCACACCTGGCTCATTCACTCCCAGCCCCCATCGTCCTCCCCAGGGACTTCAGCTTTTCCAAGAGCAAAAGGAACACAGGGCAAGAGGTTGCAAGCAGACATAAGTGATGCACCTGGTTTTGAATCAAGTTGGAAACAAAGCCTCGCACGGAAGCAAGGCTGCTCCTCTAGGTGCGTCTCTCTTCAGTCACCGAAGACAAAAGGTACAGTTTTATATCATCCTTTCTAACCCAGGCTGCAGGCAAACGGAGCTGGCCCAGCCCCCCCAACACTGTGCCGCTACTTGCGGCCTTTTCCAGGAGGGACAATGTGTTTGATTGCCTGCTGCACTGGACACTGGTGGCAGGAGTGAGGTGTCCTGACCCTGCCGGGTACAGGGGTCTCAGCCGCACTTACTGAGCAGCAGTAGGTTATGTCCAGGGTCACGCTGTCTAGTGTTTCGGATACATTTCTAAATATTTGCCCTTCAATATGTCTTTTGCACCTCTGAAATGTTAAAAATGTGCCACTTCAATAGGGCTTCACACCAAGGTCTATAAAGGCAATTACCTTTTTTGCAGAATTTCATGCATAACGGGCTCCTCAGAACACCAGCCCAGGGTTCATCAAGAGCGAGGCAGGCACTGCTGTAACCTCTCCAATTGGGAGAGGCATCTGTGCCCGAGGACTGAGCACACATTAATAGACTCATTGAATGGTTTGGGTTTGAAGTGACCACATAGATTATCCAATCCCCCTGCCATTGGCAGGGATACCTCCCACTGGATCAGGTTGCTCAAAGTCTTGTCCAACCTGGCCTTAAACACCTCTAGGGATGGGTCAGCATCAGCTTCACTGAGCAACCAGTGCCAGGGACTCATCATGCTCATTGTGATGAATTTCTTCCTACTGTCTAGTCTAAATCTTCCCCTCTCCAATTTAAAGCCATTTCCCATTGCCCTTTTACTCCATGCCCTTGTAAAAAGTCTCTCCCCAGCTTTCCTGTAGCTCCTGCAGGTACCGGAAAGGTCGCTATAAGGTCTCCTTGGAGCTTTCTCTTCTCCAGGCTGAACAACCCCAACTCTCTCAGCCTGTCCTCATAAGGGAGGTGCTCCAGCCCTCTGATCATCCTCATAGCCCTCTGGACCTGTTCCAAAAGTTCCGTATCCTTCTTATGTTCATCCACAAAACAAGGGCATTCCCAAGGTGTTTCTTTATTCCCGAGCAGACACATAAGCAGGCCCAAAGCACCCAGCCCCTTCCAGACCAGTGTCTCCCAGGCTGGGAGAAGCTGCTTCAGGAGGCAGCCACACCGCCAGCCCCAGCCCCATGTGGCGGCAGCGTCATGGGCGGCAGGAACATGGCCTTGAGCTTGCCTGACATACTGGCGATCTCTGGGTCCTGCGACTCGTAGGACTTGACCAGTCGGGCGAACTTGAGGACACCTGCAAGACACCGGGTGGGAAGAGGGGGAAAACTGGGCTCGGTGAAATTTTTCTCGGGAAGGGTCATTGGGCACTGGCAGAGGCTGCCCAGGGAGGTGGTTGATTCACCTTCCCTGGAGATGTTTAAGGGACGGGTGGATGAGGCGCTGAGGGACATTGTTTAGTGATTGATAGGAATGGCTGGACACGATGATCCTGTGGGTCTTTTCCAACCCGGCGATTCTGTGCTTCACAACCCACCTTCGCCATCGCTGCTGAAGCCGTAGGCTTTGATCACGTCCTGCTGGATCTGCGTGGCCACGGGCAGCAGGAACTGCAGCATCTTGCCCATGTCGTTGCAGGCGTTGTCCCGCGCCTCCTCCATGCGCTGCGCGTTCTCGGGCGCCCCGAACGCCTTGATCACCTCCGCCAGCACCACTGCAAGGGAGGGAGGAGGAGAGGGCAAGGCCGTACGGCTGCCCGCCCGCCCCGCGGCCCCGCACTCACTCACTCACCCTTCGCCTGCTCCGCACTCAGCGCCGCCGCGGGCGCCGCCATGGCCGGGGGGGCGGGAAGCACCGTGCGAGGGGGCGTGGCCACTGTGTGAGGGGGCGCGACCACACGGCTCCCTCTCATTGGACGAGCGTTTGGCCACGCCCCATTGCATTGTAATGATGGGCGGCCCCGCCCTTTCAACCGCTCAGTGGACAAGCAGGAGACCACGCTCCCCCGTTAGACGTGTGGTTGGCCCCGCCCCTCTCCCTTACTGCACTAACGGGTGGTCTTGCCTCTCCCTCGTGGAGTTAACGCGCGACCCTGCCCCTCTTTCTCATTGGGCAAATGAGAAGCCCCGCCCCTGCCACTTATCAACCAGACGGCCCTCCTACTCCCACAGCCCAACTACGCCTCCTGCCCCCTTACAGTACAAAAATTCCAGCAAGCAGTTTTCCCTTTCCTCGCTTTCCTAACCCGCCCATTTCTACTATTTCACAGCCAGGCGAGGCTTCCCGATTAACAGGAAACCTACTGGACAAATACTAAAAGAGCTGAAATCACTGCCATTCAATCGCCCCCTTCGCCGTACTCCATGCAAGCCGACTCATCTCGCGGTGAGGGCGAGCACCGCCGGACCGTCCTCGCCACCGGACGTTTTCCCCGCGCCCTCTTCCGGCCTTTTCCCGCTCCGTGTCGTGCCGGCGGCGGATAGCGGCGGCAAAGCTCGGTCCCGCCGCGCTGTGCCGTTGTATGCAAATCGAGCACCTCCCACCGGTGGCGCCGCGGGGTCTGCCGGGAGCGCGCGCCGCGGTCCTCCCCGCCGGAGGGGGCGCTGCCAACTCCTCGTGCCCACGGCGGGCAGGGGCCCCGCAGCCCTGGACTAGCCCTGGGCTTCACCCCCAGGGCGCGCCATTCCTGCCCCTTCCCGAGGCACAGAGTGGTGCACTCGTAGGGGTTGGAAAAGACCCCCAAGATCATCCAATCCAACCCTCAGCCCGGCCCCACCGTGCCTGCTAAACCGTGTCCCCACGTGCCAGGTCTGCAGGCTTTTTGAACACCTCCAGGGATGGAGACTCCACCGCCTTCCCGGGGAGCCTCTGCCAGCTCTTCCCCCCTCTGTCAGTAAATAAGTTTCTCCTAATGTCCAATCTGAACCTCCCCTGGTGCAACTTGAGGCCATTTCCTTTCATCCTATCACCTGGGAGAAGAGACCAGCACCCATCTCACCACAACCTCCTTTCAGGCAGCTGTAGAGAGCAATAAGGTCTCCCCTCAGCCTCTTCTCTAGGCTAAGCAACCCCACCTCCCTCAGCCACTCGTGAGACTTGTGCTCCAGCCCCTTCAGCAGCCTCACTGCTTTTCTCTGTACCCACTCCAGCACCCCAATGTCTTTCTTGTAGTGAGGGACCCAAAACTGGACACAGGGTTGAGATGCAGCCTCACTAGTGCCGAGTACGCAGGCAGAATCCCCTGGTCCTGCTGGCCATGCTGTCTCCGAAACAAGCCAGGCCACATGCCATTCCCCACTGCCCTGTATGGCCAGGTTTGCTCCTGACCCTGGTCAAAAAAAAAGAACACAACGGAGTCTTGTTTCTGGAAGGGTTTTTTTGGGTTTTTTTAACCTTTTTTAAGAGCTTCATATATATATTTATATATATAAATTATTAGAATGTGTGTTGGGGCTTGGGAGTGCGTGGGGAACTTGGTTTGGGTGTTCTTCCATAGCTGGGTTGTTGGTTGGTTTTCTTTTCCTTTTAAGGGTTAAGTAAATATATATATATGGGGACCAATCGAGAGATACAACTGTGAAATCAGACACGCACGCAGGGGCAAGGGAGTCACAAGTTGCTACATAAAACTGCCACGTCTAATAGGATGTGCATGAGTTAAAGTACATCAATTAGAATGGGTGAGGGGAAAAGGGGCAGCCGCCACCTTACAGACAGTCCCAGGATGCAGTATCGCTCAGCCGCGTCAGCTCTCCCTGCCGGGCTTCGAAGGGGTCATGGTGGTGACAAGAGTCTTGAAAACAGTCTCCTGGTGCTTTGCACCTTGCGGCCGTTCCCCTTCCCATTAGAAAAGCACAGCCACCACCTTGCAAACAGTCTCGCGGTGCTTTGCACTCTGATGGCTGGGACCAGTCCCTCTGCAGGCAGGAGCTGCCATCGTAGGGGTCCCATCACACTTTGTTTGCATCTGAAGGGATGTTGGAGAATAGGAAGCTGCTCTGGCTAATCTGAAAAAGTTCCACGCTGCTTTTGTGTATCACTAAGCAGTATCTTACATCTAAAGGGGGGTGAGGTGTGAGGAGACATCTTGAAAAAGGGCTGTGTTGAGTTTTGAGTTACTTCTTGGCTGCACCTCATCCTCGCAGGAGCAGAAAAGGCAGCATCCTCATGTACATGAAGTCCTGTAATGTTTTGCACTTTTTATTTAAAGCAACTATTCCCCAGATCAAAGGACAGAGCTGCTGCCATCCTGAATTCACATCAGTCTTTGTCTCTGAGCTCTGTGCAACGCTGTTTCTGTTTTCTTCAGAGCTGTGCTGAAATGGCATATAGATCATTTCATGTCTGTTAGTGGTGATAATAGTCCCTCACCATTTTCTCTCCTCCACTTTCTGCTCCTAGGATGCTATCCTGTATGATTTGTCCCATCTTCTCTTGCATTCCACTGCATGGTGGGATCAGGATGTGTTACTGCAGCTCCCCCTCCCCCAGGATTTGGTCAATCAATTGCTCCTCTTGAGAGAAAGACATGATGATGTCACTTGACAGTAGGTGTCCATTTAAAGGGGTTTGTCACTTTCTTTCTTCAGGTGACTAGGATAAAGAAAAGGAATTGAGAGAGAGGCAACTGAGAGAGACAAACAGGCAAATAGTGTCTCCCACCACCCTTGTCTAGTGTCACATGCCATTGCTGGCTGGCAAGTTTTGCACACGCTTCAAGTAGAAGATGCTGTCAAAAAGGTACAGTGTTGCACCTCTCTCCCAACTTGCTTCCCCATGCACATCCAAAAGTTTGCTATTTTGGCGGGGGTGTCTGTTCATAATAACTGCATTAGCATGTGTGAAACAGAATCCTAGAATGGTTTGGGTTGGCAGGGACCAATAAAGCCCATCCAGGTCCAACCCCATGCCATGGGCTGGGACACCTCCCACTGGATCAGATTCCTCAAAGTCTCATCCAACCTGGCCTTGAACACCTCCAGGGATGGGGTAGCCATCACTTCTCTGGACAACCGGTTCCAGTGCCTCACCACCCTCACAGGAAAACATTTATTCCTAAGGTCGCACCTCAATCTCCCCTCTTTCAGCTCAAAACCGTTTCCCCTCACCCTATCCCTACACTCCCTGATACAGAGCCCCTCCCAGCTTTCCTATAGTACCCTTTCAATACTGGAAGCTGCTCTAAGGTCATCCCAGAGCCTTCTCGAGGCTGAAAAACCCCAACTCTCTCAGCCTGTCCTCATATGGGACATGTTTCAGCCCTCGGATCATCTTCACGGCCTCCTCTGGTCTCGCTCTAACATATCCAAGTCCTTCCTGTGCTGAGGACTCCAGAACTGAACACAGGACTCCAGGTGAGGCGTCACAGAACTACCCCACGGAAGAGCAGCTGCGACTCCACTTAAGAACAGCCACTTGCCAAGAATGACCTTCTTTGTGGCCAATCTACAGCTGTGTCCCAGTGGCAAGGCATCCCTGCGTGTTGCTGTGGCCTCAGGCCAGAGTCACCCACTTCATGTACAACATTCCCTGTCCCCACCACCTCCACCACCCTCAGGCCAGGGCTGGTCCTGGAGATGCACTTGTGTGGACAAAAGCGGTCTGCTTGCCCCGCGCCACGGAGAGCGCAGGCCCACACACCTGTAGTAATCCTCCTGCGTCGGGAGCGGCACGCCATGCAGAGGGTGATGGGCGTGAAGCCACTGCTGCTGTTCCAGAGCCAGGCGCTGCAGCTCAGCTGACTGTGCGTGCATGGCCTGGAGCTGATGAGCTGCTGACATGGGTGCAGAGAGAGAGCCTGGCAGGTCCCTGTAGGGTGCAGCTGCAGCCAAAGATGAAACAAGAGAATAAATAAGCTAACGCAGCAGCTCCATCATCTCCCATGGCCCCGTAGCTCTGCCAAGACTCTACTGCACTTGCTTTCCAGCCCAGCCTGTGCAGGACTTGCTCATTCCCTGACAGCACAGGCCTGTCCTGTACCACAGCAGAGATCTGTTTGAAGGACCTCACTTTGGTCCAGTCAGTCCCTGGTGACCACCTTGCCCCCTGGAGCAATCCTGACGCTCTTGAGAGATCAGTGGTTCCCGTGAGCATCCTTACCAAAAAGCTGGTGGCGCAGCACTTCATTCTCATGTAGAGGGTGAGGCAGGAGAGGGTTGGGGATGGTTCCAGCTGGGTATGGTATCCGGGTGAGGTGTGACCCCGACGCAAGTGGGTCGATCAGAGGGTGAACAGAGGCTGAGGCTGGAAAGAAAAGATATCACAAGATAATTGCCCTGTTCTTTGCAAGAGGTAACAAAGAGAAAGGCACAAGGCACAAAACAGACATGCAGAAGGTCCGTGTGTCAGGGATAGAATAATGTCAAGGCTAGACAACACAGTACATCCTCCCTCTGAGCGGTACTCTTTTTGCCTGCACTGAATTGCATGCGAACCAGCCTAGCATCTATCTGTCCCTACACTCCCCAGGGACAAGTTCTGCTCTTTAAAATTGACTCTGCAAGAAGCTGCCCTGCAATCACACCTGTACTCACTATTATGTCCATCTGTCACCCTGGCTATCATTGACATGCATACTCATATTTGGTGCTTTCATTTCCAGGTCTCATCCAGCACAGATGCTCAGTGCCAGCTACTCAGGTTTGCAAGTACTATCTAAGGCTGAAATGCAAAATAATATATAAATGAAAGCTGCTCCTTCCAGAATTTTGGACTCACCAAATGGACACTCATTTGTATCCGATGCCACCTCAGAATAGTTGTGTCGCTTAACACTGGCTGTCTACCTGCGACTCTACCACCAGATCCCACTGACTGCTTGCAATGCCTGAGCAGGCACAGCGCTTTTTCCTATCATATTGTAGTTTGGGCTTTGCTTCCCTGTGACTTTCACCCCTAAACTTCTCTTAATTTTGCTTCCCTGTAGGATGTGGAAATAAAAGGGACAACCACTTGGTTCTGAAGTACAGCGGCCTCCAGTTCCTTAAAATTAGCTCATCTTCTCTCCCATCTATCCCACCACCTGCAGTTAAGAACCAGAGTAGCAAACTAGAGAACCAACATTTCATTAGTCCTAAGGATATTGCCAAAACTGCTGTTAGCAGGACTCCTGCTCCTTCTGCAGACCACAGTGTGAGGCATGCAGTCCATAGCAGCACTACCCCAGAAGCCAGTGGCACCCCAGCACTCACACTGCATCCCCAGAGATCCAGAACTAAGGACACAGTGCTAACAACTCTGCTCACTGCTAACTAACAAGTTCACAGACACCCCAATACCTGCAACAGATGTGAGTCTTTGGAGGGATGGGAGCGAGGGCAAGGCTGAATGATTGTGATGTTGACCTCTTCAGGCTGAAGAGGTGGATCTGGGGCCTCAAAGCCTAGTCTTGGCAGCCCTTAGGGTTCCCCAGAGCAAGAGGAGTGCAAAGGAGGGCAGGAGGGCTTTATGCAAGGCACCCACCACCATGGGGTCCTTACCTGCATGGATAGCATCCTGCTGGTGGAGATGGAGGTGGGAGTGGATGTGGGAATGCTGATGATGATGAGGTGTCACATTGAGCATCTGAAGCCGGGCCAGAGGGTCGTTACTGAGAGCAGCCACCCGCTCAGCGTGCTGGCGCTCAGCTGCCAAGCGCTCAGCGTAGGACATGTCAGGACGAAGGGTCGGGCCGGCTGCCAGCGCCAGCCTCTCCCGCTCCAAGTGGCCCAGCCCTGGGTGGAAGGGAAAAGCAGGATGAAGGCCGGGGGCTGTCTGCAGACTCAGCCCGCCATGACGTGGGAACGGATCCATGGCAGCAGCTGGTACGGCATGGAGCTGCTCCAACTCGGCTGGCTTGACTTCGAAGCCGGGCTTGAGACGTTCACGCAGGTCCCGGTCCCTCAGGTCTCGCTCGCGGGCTTCCCGCTCCCTCAGCTCTCGCTCCCGCGTCGCCGGATCACTGCTGTAGATGGCTGGCACATTGTACCCCAGCAAGCCTGGGTCAACCGCCCCCAGCGGCACATAGAAAGGGTGGTTGCGGTTGCTGGGGGACATGACGTGGGGCCGTGCGTATTCACTGAGGGTGCGCAGAGCCGGGGTGTCGGGGCCCAGGTACGGGGGAACAGTCGCTACAGCACTGCCCTGCTCGAAGGAGGGGCGGTGGGGAACCGGCCCCAGGGATGAGCACTCAACCGGCCGGCCCTCCTGGGCCATCTTCTGCAAGACAGCAGAGAGACCAGCGTCAGGGTCCCAGCAGGGAGCGGCCGAGGGGGTCCTCGAGCATCTGCCCCGGCTGCGAAGCGGGACCCCCTGACCTACCACGCTCCTCTCCAGCTCCCGTTCCTTCTCCCGCTCCCGCTCCTTCTCCCGCTCCCGTTCCCGTTCCCGCTCCTTCTCCTCCCGCGCCTTCTGCTCGGCCTCTCGTCGCACTTTCTCCACCAAGTCTGCCCGTTTCTTGGCCAGCTTGGAGCCATCAAGGGGCACGAAGTACAGGTCTGTGCGGGAGCAGGAGTTGAAGCCACGGTCCAGGTGTTTGTTGAATCTGGGGATGAGAGGCAAAGCCTGTCAGTACAGAAGGGGCTAGAGGGCAGGGATGGGGATGGCAAAGCTGAGCCTGGTACCGTGGGAAAGGGAAAAGGCAAATGGGCGCAGCTGCACTCCACGCTCAGGTTGACCTCCCCTTCCCCACCCCAAACATCCTTCCCAAGCCAGGGGACAACACCACCCCTCACCTGGCTGACTGGCTAGCGTGGCTCGGCACGTCCACCACCTTGGGGGGCGGCGAGGGGCTGCGAGCAGGTGGCACAGGGCTCTCGGGGGGCTCGTACTCCTCCGACGGCTCCTGCTTGATCTGTGCAGCGCTGAGGGGGAGCGGGGGCGGCGGTGGGGCCGGGGCTGCCATGCTCCCCGGCAGGGGTGGTGGGGCAGAAGGAGCAGGCGAGGGGGCTTTGTAGCCCCCTGCCACGGGGGAGGAGGCCACCCGGTAGCCGGGAGGGGTGGCCGCTCGGAAAGGGCCAGCTGAGGAAGTAGGAGGCGAGCCTGGCTTATAGGGGGCTGGGGGTTGGAAGGTGGGGATAGGGGAAGCTGCCCGCTTCCCATAGGGAGCCACAGCTGAGGGGGGGACCGGCGGGGAGACGGTCTTGTAGGGGGCTGCAGAGGGGGAGGCCATGGTAGCGATGACAGTGGAGAGGGTGGTGGCAGCGGAGGTGACTGGTGGGCCAGCCCCATGGGCCGGGGAGGGCGGTGGCGGCGGGGGGAAGGTGTAGGTGGCAGGACTCTGCCCAGACGGGTGAGCACACATGCCAGGGTAGCTTCCCTGGGAAGAGACGGCGGAGGAGGAAGAGGAGGAAGAGGAGGAGGATGAAGAGGAGGAAGAGGGGGCTGTGGCAGCAGCCGAAGGAGCCTGGCTGTAAGCAGCCTGGCTGTGGGGAGGGTAGAGGCGCAAGCCGTAGGTGGCATGGGAAGGGTGATGGGTGTTGGACTCCATGCCGTGGGGGTAACCCCCGGGTGGCTGTGGGGGAGCTGTGGCTGCTGGGGAGACCCCCCCACCACTCCCATGGGTGTGGTGGTGCTGCTGGGGTGGCTGCTGGTGGTGGGGGGGCTGGTTGGGGAAGGGGGCAGCGGGGTGGGAGCCAGTATTGCCCAGGGGGCGGCTGTAGGGGGGTGGCCCCTGGCTCCAGACAGGCTGGGAGGGTAGGGAGGGCTGGGTGTACTTGGGGGGCTGGCTGGACACGGAGAGCCCGCTGGGTGGGGGAAAAGAGTGGCCGTAGGAGGCAGTGTAACTGGGCAGGGGCTGGGAGGGCTGGGGGTACTGGGCTGAGGAGCTGGAGGGTGGCAGCGGTGGTGGGGCGTAGGGGTAACGGGACGGGGCAAGGGCTGGTGCCTTGTCCTGCCCCATGGCGTGTGGCGAGGGAAGGTGGCCACTTAGTGCCTGCCCAACAATGCCTGGGGAGCTGGAGGCGGCCACTGCGGTGTTGAGCGGGCGTAGGGCAGGAGGAGGAGGCAGATTGGCAGAGACGTGAGGGAAGGAGGGGGCTGAGGCCGGGGGTGCAGCTGGAGGGTTGGCTGGGGGTGTTTTTTGAGGGGGGAGACCTCCAACCACCGACGCCAGCGAGATGGGGGTGGTGGGTGGTGGATTGTGCTTAGTGCTGAGGGGCTGTTCACGAGCCCCTGGGGCTGGGAGCCCCCCAACTCCACTGGCAATTTTGGCCCCAACCTGGACCACATTGGCTGTAGGGTAAAGAGGAGCATGGGTGGAGGAGGAAGAAGAAGAGGTGGAAGAGGATGAGGAGGAGGAAGTAGGGGCAGAAGGGGCAGCAACACCAGAGGAGGAGGAGGCGGGGGTCTGGGGAGCTTGAGCCTGGAAAATGCGGGAGGCCTGGCCCTCCAGCTGGGAGTGGTAGCTCCCTGAGGGGGGTCCCTGGGGGTGCACCTCGCCTGGGAGCCCAAAGCTGGGCTCAGCCGGACGGGCCAGGCTGTCAGGAGGGGGAGCTACCGGTGGACTCTGAGGGAAGAGTGGAGGATGATGGTAGGAGTGAGATGGCCCCTGGGACAGCACAGAGGAGGAGTCGGAGTCATTCTCCACGCTGCCAGGGCTGTAGACGCTGGGTGAGGTGCTCCTGTTATCCTGGTCAATGTCCCGTGGGTCACTGCTCATCTCATCATTGAAGCTGTGGCCATCAAGGCTGTCAACGTCAGATGGGGATGGAGGGCAGGGCAGTTCCTGAAGTAAGAAGAGAGATACTTTGTGGCCTCCCAGATGATGCACAATACTTTTCAAGTTCCCAGAGAACTTGCTTTCTGATCTTTCTGTCAGCACTAGAAAGCGAAACAGAAGGAAGGGAGACATCATCTGGCAAGGAATAAGTAACACCAGTCCTCCTGCCTCTCCTTGGAGCAACTTCAGTGCTCTTAAGTCCTTCATGAGCACCACACACTCAGGGAGGAGGTAATGATGGGCACCTTGTGTAGAGGCATGGAGGGCAGGCAGGGAACTCTTATCAATGAGGTTGAGAGCGAATAGACAGGAAAGGTCCTAGCACCACCACCACTAGCGATGAGCTGCTAGCCAGGGTGTGATTCAGGTGACAAGTAGCAGCACACACCACAGCACAGCCCAACAGAGTCCCCGGATCCAGAATCACTCTTGTACCTGCAGGGCTCTCTCTTGATGAGGAGACCCACTCTCCTCTGCCTCCCCAACCTCAAATGTTTCCTCCTCTGGCTGCCCCACTCCTTAACTCCTGATGACTTCTCTGTACTTCCCAGTCCCTGCTCCTCCTCACCACCTCTCAACTCAGGCAAAGAAGCATCAGCAATTCAACAATTAGAATGGGCAGTTAACAAGTGCCACTATTGAGCCTGGGGCTTACAAGAGAGGCTAAACTGAAAAGATCACTGTTGAGATGAACAGTGTCCACATGGAGAAATCACATCGGTGTAACCACAGTGGCTCAATTACAATGCCTTGACAATGAGAGCAAATATCCCTGTGTTTGCAGGCCTTTGGGGACAGTTCCCTGAAAAGGCTAACAGGGAACTGCAAAGTGCAAGAGCTGAGTCTTCCTCCAATTGCCTCAGTACCCATCCAGCCCAGTGCTGTTGGCATTTTGGAAAAACCTTGCCACAGCTACACAGAGTGTGTGCATGAGTGGGTTTCACACAGCTGTCACCCAGAGCCAGAGCCAGGCTCTTGCCACTGAGCTGGAAAAGGCAGGGTACATACCCAGCTCTGAGAGCACAGCAGTACTCTGCAGACAAGGCAAGAGATGGAGAGCCTCCATCTGCTCAGCCGTCATTCCTGATGGCATTTTTGTAGAGAGGCAGATGCCACTTAGGTTGGAAGAGCTGCAGTACAAAACCCAAGGTGCCAGAGCTTCCAAGCAGCAGGAATCTCAAGACAGGTAGGTGTGAGAAGCACTGGTAGGGAACAGGAGACTCCTTTGCCCTGGATTCACACAATCACAGCAGGTTCGACTCACCTCGGTTTTATTTTTTTTAGGAGTGTTGGTGTCCTCCCCTTCACTTTCTGAGATCTCTTCTGTTCGGCCCTGCTTACTGCCCTTGGGGGTGCAGGATTCCTCCACCCGGCCCTTCTGCATGGGAAAAGAGGAGAACAGGGAGGTGGAAGGGTCACAGGGCAACTTTCCACTCTGCCAGACCTTCACAGGCTGCAGTAGGTGAGACACAGTTACCACAGCACGTGTGTTGAAAAGCTTAGCAGTGCAACACTCAGCCTGAATATGGCAAAAATTAATACTAAAAAGTCATGGTGAGGCTGCAAACTGGTTCTTGGGAGATCATGGGAAGTGCAATATGCTGAAAATGAGAGGAAAAAGGGATCCCATCCATTCCAGAGAGGTAACCCAGCATGGGTTGCTCAGTGGATCCCTTCTGGTCTTAACCCCTGGATCTTCAAACAGATCCTACCTGGCCCGGACAGTCCTCACACACACCCCCACTTGTGTACTAGCTTATACTACCTTTGTCGCTTGACGGGATTTCTCAGCCTTTCCATCACTGCTGGAGGTGCTGACGCCACCAGGGGAAGCTCGACCCCGTGACCTGAGCTCCTCTCGGGGCCCCGGAGTCTCTTTCTTCCGTCCACTCCGCATTGACATCTAAGAGGAGGATGACTGGATCAGCCCTGTTTTGCATCTCCTTCCAGTCCTGCCCTGTCCCCATGCTCCAAAAGCCCCTGAAGCTCTGGCAATCCACTACGCCAGACTCACGTCCACGAGCTTTGCTGTCAGCCTCAGTCCCAACCCACAGCTCCAGCTTGGTGCTGGGGCCCCACCCCCACCCCTCCCATCTCACGTACTGAGTCCTTATTCTGTCGTGTCTTCATTCTTTTGGGTGTAGGACCCCCATTCTCCTTGGCCCGGTTTGATGAAAACATAAAGTTTTATCACTCTGCACCCCTCTTCAGCTGTTCCTGGGGAGGTGGAGACAGGTAAGAGCAGTTCTTCTGGAAGGAGGGCTTGTACCAGCAACGCAACAAGATCCCGGTGAATCCTGAACGGCAGACAAAGAGATGAGAAGGGAGAAAGAATGAGTGGACTGTATCCTTTTGTGGTCTGTTACAGAAATATGGCAAAATTATTACTGGTTCCTTAATTACTATTTACAGATGCAAGGATCTTTACTGAAAATTCAGTAAACTTCCCCCTCAGAAGGAGAAAAGATCTGGCCACTTTCACATCTAATTTCCAGTTTCTAGGAGTCGTACCCATGCGTGCAGAATCACACAAAACGACAGGGGTTGGAAGGGACCTCTGGAGATCACCTAGTCCAATTCCAACACAACACATGGCAGGCAGTCCTCCAGTTTTTTTTGAGGAAGCAGAGAGGAAGGGTTATCAGAAGGCTGATTGTCCTCTGAAAGTATTTGAGTATTTCCAGTTCCTTGGGGTTTTTTTTATCTTCAGAGGGAAAGGGAAAAAATAATAGGAAAGTGCTTTAAAATGTTCTTAATAACTTTTCTGACTTCCTAAGTTCCTCTTTGCACTTGTCAGCACAGTAAGCTACGCTGTCCTTAACCAGCCATGTGCTGTCATTAGCTAGCTCTGCACAAATAGCTCCCCATGGCCTTTGCTGAAGGGGTGTTAGAGTCCTGCCCTCTGCAGAGCATATGCACATACATGTACGCACCACCATGTCATGCAGGAAATGTGACAAGTCTGGCCTAGGCTATTTGGTGTGCAAGGTACACAAATAGGTGCAAGAAAATGCGTTTAGATTTGATTATGTGTGACGCAAACAGAATTAACTCTGTTCAGCTCACATATCATCTAGTTCCAACCCCCCTGCCATGGGCAGGGACACCTCCCACTGGATCAGGCTGCCTACGGCTCCATCCAACCTAGCCTTGAACACCTCCAGGGATGGGGCAGACACAGCTTCCCTGGGCAACTTGTGCCAGTGCCTCACCACTCTCATGGTGAAGTAATTCCTCCATATGTCTAGTCTAAATATGCCCCTCTCAAATTTATAGCCATTGCCCCATGTCCTATTTACTACAAGCCTTTGTAAACAGTCCCTCTCCAGCTTTCCTGTAATCTCTCCAGGTACTGGAAGGTCACTATAAGGTCTCCTCAGAGCCTTCTCTTCTCCAGGCTGAACAACCCTAACTCTCTCAGCCTGTCCTCATATGGGAGGTGCTCCAGCCCTCAGATCATCTTTGTAGCCCTCCTTTGTACCCTTTCCAACAGCTCCATGTCCTTCTCATGTTGAAGGCACATACTTTTAATGTTTACTACATCTAAAAGCACTGTAGGTATTTTACACCCTTTTATGCCACGCAGTTCTTAGTTTGGAGTACGAAATCACTGTCTGGACTGAAAGTGTGCAAACTGGACTGAAGCGATTGAGGGATGTTGGTCCTCAAGCCAGTTTGCTTGGCTCCATCCAGCTCAAGACCTTTTGCACTGCACTTTTGTACTATGCAGGTACAAAAAGAGATTGTCCTTCATCAGTCCGTCACTCCAGCTCCTACACTCAGCCTCTGGAATGGACATTCTGAAAGGCAAGAAAATGTGTCCTGTGGATAACGCATCAGGAGAAAAGCTCCACATTTTCTGGGTACAACCTGTTCTGATCTGGAAGCACAGGGAAATTTTGGGAATAAGTATAAGACCTAAGACCTGGGACTAAGGCCATCGCAGACATGGGAAGACCAGCTTCCAGCCAGCCAGCACAAGAGCAGTCTGGACACGCTTTTATTTTCCTTTTTTTAAAGGAGTTGAAACCAGTGATTAGAGCAAAGGCACCAGACAGGAGAACTCCTAGGCCCCTGTGCAGCCCTGCTGCTGGACCGTGTGGCCCTGGGGTTGCTGCTTTCCACCGTCTCCATCTCCCTAACTGTGAAAAGGGAGTAATGACACTGGCCTGTCTCTTGTAGGGCTCCCCAATCAATGCTTAGAGAATCCCATTCAGAAGGTAGTTGGGAAGAGCAGGGGACCGTTTGTTTTCATTTCATTAATATTTTATTTGACCCTCATCATGAAAGCCACAGGGGAGTCATCCAGTATTTATTCCCACACATAACAATTCATTAATTTAGACCTCTTCTTTAACAGAAAAATAGCTCACAATGCTTTATAACTGACCTAATGGAGGCAGAGCACTCTCCTAATCCCTACCAGCTGATGTGTTTTACGGCCCTACATTCTTATTACACTTTGGCCTGTGGTTGCTAATTCAGCCAGTTACACTGACGTTAATCTAGATAAGCATCTAGATTTAACATTTCTTACATTAAATGAACATTTTAAGTAAGGCAATCCTAATTTAACTCAACCTCAACACATGCCATGTTGGCAACTTCCAAATATTTGCTCTGGTCTGAACAAACCAAGCAGCAACAGCACATTACCAATGTGTCACTGCTCCTTCCATTCTTTGAATCACAGAATCATAGAATGGATTGAGGCAGAAGAAACCTTAAGGATCACCTAATTCAAACCCCCCTGCCATGGGCATGGACACCTCCCATTGGATCAGGTTGCTCAAGGCTCCATCCAACCTGGCCTTGAACACCTCCAGGGATGGGGCAGCCACA